>BROG01000270.1:702500-888269 GCA_030159075.1 Atrina japonica
ATGTTCTAGAATATTGTCCAACATTCCTGAGGGGGGGACTTCATATTGTTTAACAAAGATCCCTGTGTTGACCATAAAACTTCCTTAGTGACGATGTCAAGCGTTCAACAACGTAACCTTGTGTAAGTAGTTCATTGGCGAGTCGTTTAGCTCTCAGAATAAAACATTCATAAGTAGAGGTGACTACCTGGTATACTTTATCCTCATCAATGTCTCTCTTTTCCCAGATAGGGATGCAGTATATAATCGATTATTTCATCATACATGTAATTACGAGTACAAATGAAGAATTACCATTAATTATCGAAGCTCAAGTATATTTGAGCACGACAAATTAGATGTGCAATGGTCTGAACATGAAAAACAATTGCAAATCCCATACGGGATAGGACCAGGTGTCCGGAGAGAGTCAGCATTTATTGATATATAGTTTTTTTTATTATTATTGGTTTTGATTACGATATTGTACCTTTATAATTATCATTCGTTTGTTTAACCCTTTCAAAATTACAGACCACAAGAGACTAGACAAAAACAAAAATAGAACATATTATTTCTTCTTGAGTTTTTGTTTTGGACTCCTTTGTAAAACTATAAATTTGGCATTGTTAATGATATTTATAACCACTGGATAGTTGTCACTGCTTGTGGACCGTATGAGTCTCCGAGGATATACACGAATCCGGTACCTGGTATGTCGATACCAGTCGTGTATGATTCCACGTTTTTCAAAACATATCTACGTTAATTTCTAGCTCAACCGATGAAGTCTTATTGATAGAAACGACAGTCTTAAGCATTTTTGGACTCCTATGTAAACCTATAACTTAGATAAGAGTGTAAGAGTTGTTAAATGTACTTTAACATTTATTTACTGTTTATTTCTGCCTTTCTGTCTATTTATTTGTCTTCTTTTTCAATGTTTTTACACAAACTGTGGTAATATTGTTAAACACTTTATATAATTCCACTTCGTTTTTATTTTTCAGTACACCGCGATAGAAGTGGGCCTCCTGTGTTGTCAAGTGGTGACATATGTATTTTTTACCTATGTTATACGAGCTGTAAGTAAAGAATGGTATATAAGGAGGTGGTGTATTACCTTATTTCCACCATTTGTAAAACATTACTTATTCGACCCTGATTTTCTGAGAAAGTTTGTCAGTTTACTAATAGAATGTCGGTGGTCTCTTTTCGGGAACATTTAAACGGTTTTCTCCTCCACCATTAAAACCTGATCGCCACCATGTAATTTAAAAATTGTTAAGAGTGGCGTAATCACTTTTCAAAATCAAAAACAAAACGAGAACTTCGAAAGTGGTCGTAAAAAGAGACACATGTCTTTCCTTATTCCCACTGGACATATTCGATATAAAGCGATATAAGCTGTCACAATGATTATTTTTGTCCCCTGACATGTAGTCGAGAATATGATAAAATATGTGTTCAAATACATTATCAAACATGTGAAATATTGTATAAGGATATTCTTTTCGAAGTTATTTGTTTTATTAGAATTTAGGTTTTCCCGTACTTTAAAAAAATTAAGCTGTATTTCCGTATGCAATGACCATTCAGATAAGCTCTTTCGCCATAATAAATGTACTTCATAATTTGGTCAGGGGATCTCGGTACTATGTTAATGTCGGGCGATTTATATTTGTTTTATATTTACTTGTAAAATACAGGACGTGATTTTCATTTGGGAAGTGGTTGTAATATGTAAAATATATGCTTTTCAACGCTATTTTAAATACCTGAAGAAAATCGGATGAATGAATGAATGAGTATACTAGGTCACTAAACGATATTTACCCGATCTTTTATTACCCTGAATGATAACTGTGAAAAGTATGCGTAGCTCATGTTTTACAAGCGTGCCACCATGGCCGGTGGAGTTGGGCAGTTCATGGTCATATGTGTCAAGAATGATAAAGCCGAGAATGCATTGGGACGAGTTAAAAATGGATCGAGATCACCTGATATGCCCGGCACGTGGACAATTTCAGAAACGAATGTTTTGAAACGACAAAAAAGACCAACTTTGCCTGATTTAGGTATGAAATGATGATGTACGAAAATAAACGCAAAGGTTAATAAGAATATAATGTATATTGACTGCAAATAGCACATGTTTATTGGACACTCGGTAATCTTCGTAAAAAATTACCGAAAGTTAATTTGCAATGCTCAAAGTAATGGCAGTCAAACAATAACTGATATTACGGATTACGTTTGGCAAGATTGTTGCAGTTTTACTCATGCATTTGTTATTCTAAACACCAGATGGTCTCTTTGGAATATATATGAGATAAAATGTTACATAAAATGGGCATGTAAAATTTTTCACCTACGACAGCTCATATTACTTTAGGTAGTAACATGGCTTATTCGAAAGTGCTCATGGAGCGGTCTATAGCGATTACGAATCGAAAGTGCTTATTGAACCGTCTATAACGATTATCCGTCTATACCCATTATGACTTATTTCTACGTTGCTATGAGTATGATTTAATATTGAATTTATCAAGTGGTCTATATTTACTATGACTTTTCTCTTCTTTGTTTTGATTACAATTTGATGCTGAATTTGTCAAGTGGTATATAACAACTATTACTTATTTCTACTTTTTTTGACTGTGAACTCAAGGCAGGTCATGTGACCGGTCGGAAGGGGATATTATATCCTTTATGATACCTGATCCCACTTCTATATTTACTAGAAATCTGTATTTATAAAATATTTATTATGAATCTTTTTCGTGTTAGGGACCTCCTTACGAATAAAACAATCTGTCTACCAACCGAGGAATTTGATATCTGTAATACAAAGATCAACGTTTCGATATCATATATACATTTTGCTTGATTATGAAATGGTAAGTGCACTCGACTTTGGGCAAGCCACAACAGCAGAAAATTACATTCGAATCGACTAATATCTTATTTTTTTCATCGAAAATATTGAATCAATAATATAAAAAAGTAATTTAATGTGTACGAGGAGACAAATGGGTGTGGCATCGGCCTTTTTCAGTGATTAGCATACCTAATCATAATGGCCGATGCCACACTCTTTTGTATCCTCTTACACATTAAATTACTTTTTCTATTATTGATTCAATGTTTCAGGTATAATTCACTGGATGCAATATAATCAATTAAGTTTTTGTTTAAGGTGTATTGTTGTTTGGACGCTGGTGCGTACAGATGCGGCTTCTCTCCTCGGACGACCTATGATCAAGTGAGTTGTTTAAGTATTTATTACTTTTTACAACTTTCTCTTTTTTCTCTCTCTCCTCCTCCTCCTCCTATCTTCTTCTGTCGCAGATTGTCGCATGTAGGGTGATAATGACAGGTGTTATGTCGCTGATTGTCACATGTAGGGTGTTAATGATAGATATTCTTTCTCGGAATGTCACGTGTAGGGTGATAATGATAGGCGTTCTGTTGCTGATTGTCGTGTGAAGGATGATAATGAGAGGTGTACTGTCGCTAAATGTCGCGTGTAGGGCGATAATGACAGGTGTTCTTTCGCAGATTGTAGCGTGTAGGGTGATAATGACAAGTTTTCTTTCTCAAACTGGCACGTGTTGGGTGGTAATGATAAGTGTTCTTTCTCAGATTCTCGTGTATGGTGATAATGACTGGTGTTCTTTCGCAGACTGCCACGTGTAGGGTGTTGTAGTGTTGTTGTATGTCGGGTGATAATAATAAGTGTTCGTCCGCAAATTTTCCCGTGTAGGGTGATAATGTCAGGTGTTTTTTTCGCAGATTGTCGCTTGCAAGGTTACCATAACAGATGTTCTTTTGCATATATTCCCGTGCAGGGTAATAATGACAGGCATTCTTTAGCAGATTGTCACGTGTAGGGTGATAATGACAGGTGTAGAGTCACAGGTTGTCACATGTGGGTGATAATGACAAATGCTCTTTTGCAGATTGTCGCGTGTAGGGTGATAATGACAGGTGTTCTTTCGCAGGTTGTCACATGTGGGTGATAATGACAAATGCTTTTTCGCAGATATTCACGTGTAGGATGAGCATTATAAGTTTGGTATTATGTTTATAATATATATAAGAGCGAAAATGGCGAAAATTAAACGGGAACGTAAATTTCCAGGTTTATAGTTTTTAACCCTTTCAACACTACAGACCATAATGGACTGATCTAAACAATAGAAAAAAAGCATACCATTTAGATACGTACGGGTGAAAGGGTCAAATTAGTCAAAATAAAACCAAATGTGTTATCTGTGGTTGGTTGTACATTATAATGCGAAAATATTGCTTTATTTTTTTTTCAGCAATGCCAAATCATATGGTTCCGTGCACTAAGATTTACATGGATATTTAGTTCGTTTTTCCTTTTCCATTTCATAGCAAAGGTGACGTATTATTATTTAGCTTTTAAATTATCTTGCCATTTGTTGTAGGTAATACACTAGACGTTCCTTTAACAGTTTATTGCCCTGGTAATTCAAAACAAAATATTAGAAAAAAGATAGTAAAAAACTGAACATAAATTAAACAGATATTTTACATTTTACAATGTTTAATACCAATATGATGTATATTCATTTAATTCCGAGGAATATGTCCAAATACATTTTAATATACTTTGTGTTATTGTACATCAGTTCAATTTTGGGTTTTTTATATATATTCAGGAAATTAGGTTTCTCTTAGTTCAGCAGTATGTGTGTATGTGATAAACCCAGACAACACAACAAAAACAATCACATTCAGTATACAGTAAAAAAAACTCTTTATAATGCCCTTGTTTCATTTGCCACATCGCTTAACGCCAACATTATTGAAAGTCCATTTTTCATACTTTCCCTATAATTTTATCAAAGGTATCCCTACACCTATCGCCAAACCCCTTTATAATGCCAAATTTGGATTGAAAAAATTGTGGTAATATATTAAGGTTTTTCTGTATTGCAGTTTTCTGTTTCTTTCAGATTATACAAATTATTTTGTCGGACAGAATTTACAAGAAAAATATGATCAAACTAAATCCCGAAGAAGAATCCCCAGCAGGTTTATTCTATACTACGTTTACAAAATTATGGACTTTAATGAAAGTGTAAGTCACGATTAGATTTTGAATTTGAATTTTGAATAATGTTTAACGCCATACTCAACAATTTTTTCATTTATATGATGGGGGCCAAATTTTAACGGTGGAGGAGAAAACCAGGTTACAGTGTACCGGGGAAGGGACCACTGGCCTTCTGCAAAAAAATTGTCATACTTTCCCATAAAACAACAGCTTTGGTTCCAGCGGGACTCAAACTTGCGCTCACCAGAAGTGATAGACTTCATGCTGCAAAGCGCGATGCTCTAACCACTGGGCCATGGAAGCCTCAATAATTAGATAAACTAACGTTTGTTTTATCACATCTAGATAAATCTTTCATATAAACTTTTATGGTGTTTTACTAATGAAAAGAAAAAATCACACTTTCCAAAGTTTTAAAATTTGTTCAAGACTCTCAATTGTTTTCCTCCATTGGAAGACAAAAGTCAGCTCGCAGTGCCACTTGTAGAAGCTCTTTCTTAGAATGACCGTCTATTCACATTTGTGATCCCAAAGCTAAACAAACGTAACAGATTTAAACACACATGCTTCCTACATGGACAGGTAATACGCAGGCGCAAATGTGCGGTTGCTAACGTAACTTACGAGTACGTTTGTGAATATGTGTTAAGTGTAGACATGAGAGTGCACTTAAGTGTAAGTCTTAGACTTACACCTAAGTTATTTTGTGAGTAAGACTACTTTTCGTCAGTCAGTTAGGCGGTTTTAATACTGAGGTTTCAAACTATAGATAAACTAATCAGACCTTTTCATTATGTTGTATACATTATAGAGTGCCACCCATTCTGGTCAACTCGTTAACCTGAGCATACAGGTTGCGGAACACTCTTCCAAGAGTCAGAGGTTCCCAACCAATATTCATACAACTTGAAGATACATAGCATCCAATAAATTGTGGGTTAAATCCCTTATGTGTAACAAACTGACAATTTAAAGGCCTGTTACTGTATACCTGGATATTTTCGCCTTTTACATCAGAAAACATA
Source organism: Atrina japonica (assembly GCA_030159075.1). Taxonomy (NCBI): domain Eukaryota; kingdom Metazoa; phylum Mollusca; class Bivalvia; order Pterioida; family Pinnidae; genus Atrina; species Atrina japonica. The sequence continues at coordinate 708,594 of BROG01000270.1, forward strand.
TTCACGCAGTTTTAAATTCGCCTTGAATTACCACAGTTTCATGAATGGCATGTAAGTCCGTACTTCAATTATTTAGCATGAAAATTTCAATTTTATTAAAAATTCGCCCTCATTAAAGGGTGAAAAAAATAGCGAAAATTAAACGAGAGCGAAAATTTTCAGGAATACAGTAGTCATTTAAGCTATGTACCATAACACATAAACAAAATTTTACTTATTAAGAAACGAGGGCCATTAATATACCAACTGTTCTATTCCCATAAGATGGCGAGGTGGAGTAACCTTTTGACGGATGATTCTACTCAATTTTCGGTTATGACAAGCTACAAGGGAAAACGTTTTATTCCTCACTAAATACTCTCTTATGTATGGTGACAAGTAAGAACGATTACTCTAGTCAGTGAAATTTTAATGTTATGCTTTATTACCTAAAATTTAAACTCGTCCAGGTCAAGATAGGGTTTACAAGACTCCACCCCGCCAACTTATATGTATTATACTATACACAAGTATCCAATAGCTTATCCTAGCGGAAATGGCGTCGATTGTATTCTATCAACTGTAATTTCTAGTGCGTAGTGCCAGATTTACAAATCTATGTACATGATATATAAAAACTAAAAAATAAAGGTCAACTTGTTTTTCTGACTTTTACAGGGATAAGATGAAAACGGCTACTGTTTGTTGGAATATATTCGTGATTGTAAGTAGGTTATGATGTTACTTTTTAGTATGGTTAACATAAAGTTGAATGATATCACACTATCCAGTCTTTCTACGTTCTGTTCCCTGTTTGTCATTCATTTGCAATATCCTAAAAAATTTTCCCATTTTCCCTTTTAACTAACCTTTTGGATAGCTGATGCTGAACCGTTTTCAGCTCACTGAATTGTCGGGTATCCCTAATTACATATGAACCTAATTTTATAGATGTTCTGCATGATAATGTAACACCAAAACGATAACCTAAGCGCATCAAGTAGACAAATATGGAAAACACCCAATAATTTGATTATTATTAATTAAATCGGCCAGTATGAAATTCAAAATGCAAAAATGCCAATGCTATGTGGTGTGCGTACGGTTCGACTTAAGCAACAAATGGATTTTGATTTGGTCACATGACCTCAATATTGACCGAGTATTTCAATATTGGCATAGTTTTATCCATATTCGGAGTATTTTTGAATCCCAAAATATTTAGGAAGGAATTTCATAACTGAACATTTGGATAAAATCATCGACAGATCTCTTGTTTACCAAGTGTTCAAGGAATGTTAAAAAGAAATGAATCTTTCCAAAAAGATTGACACTGCTTTTCATGTCGATGTCATTATACATGTAGTTATAAAGCATTAATGTTCTTAGCAGGTGTAACAATGTATGATATTGCACCTGTACTTGATGACGTGACAATATGAGTGGAAGCAACACATCCACCACTTCAACTTCATAATCATCACCATGATCACCACCACTGTTGTCCCCACCTCATGCTATTTGATTTCGCCATACTTTCATTAGTTTAACTGTTTTGTTTCCACAATCAAATGTCTAACTGATGAGGTTTCCCTGTAAAATTTGCGATGGGTGTGGCATGCTGTCAGGGGATGCTGACTCCATCCGGACACCTCGTCCCATCCCGTTTGGGATTTGCAATTGTTCTTCATGTTGAGACCATTTGTATATCTAATTTGTCGTATTCTCATGGACTTGGAGTTTCGATTTTTTCATTTTTACTTTGTTCAGGTAATGGAAACCTGTCTTTGGATAGCAATGATTGTGGCAAGATATGGTCCAGACCGCGATTATGCTTTAACTGATTGGTTTTGGAATATTACGAAAAACGATTTGAATATTGGGCGTGTTCGAGATGGCATCATCATAGCACTCATTGCGGCTGTACCTGTGTACAATATAGTGAAGATAGTCCTTTTTGTGGGAATAAAGCGGTCAAATAAAATCATTATGATTGTGGTAAGTGGTACTGTACAGTTCTTACTAATGTGTCTAATAGCTGGTGCAAGAAAACACGATACAGAGGATACACATGGAACCATGAATATGTTTAAATTTCCATTTATAACATGTTTAACGTGTTGGGCATGCATTCTGTTGAGGGGAAATATAAGGCGAAAGAGATAGGTGTGATACTTGCAAAGAGCACTTTAACTTTGGTATTATGTATATAATATTCATTAATGATTCCAAAACAGTTTTCTTAAAATTTTATATATATTTTGAATGTATATGATGAAATATAAACGCCGTGCCCAAATTATTGGCGCGCAAAGGATCAAGCTTGCTCACATTCAATAAGATTTTAATTATATATCCTTATCAATGATTGATTGCTTTGAATTAAAGATATCGTATTTTAACTCATAGCAAATGACAATAAAATCCTAAATGTGTCATCAGTATATAGTACTTATGAATAAAACAAAAGTAGTCCCGGAACCTCAAATTATATTTCTTTTTTAACTACTTAGACTTTAGCTACTAAAATAAAAAAAAAATGCTCAATTGCTATATATTCTGTGATAATGGAAAATGAAAGTAGGATATATATATATATATATATATATATATATATATATATATATATATATATATATATATATATATATATATATATATATATTGTATATATGAAATCATATATTTGAATATTTTTTTTCCAGTATGCTGCATTAGAGTGTGCATTCTTGATTTTGGAGCTAGTAATGTTTGCATTCATAGCAATAGTTTTGGGTTCCGTAAGTACATCAAACAGTCAAATATAATCGTTATAATTATTACCCGCATATGGAGTTTATATTTCACAAATGATCAGATATGCCAGGGCGTGCACAACATATGAAGATTTCATATACAGAGGTAAACTACTCACTGACAAATTATTGACACAGGGATATAGAAAACCGCGTTTAATGTCAACGTTCCGCAAGTTTTACGGTCGGTATAATAGTCTTGTTTGCGACTACTCTGTTTCACTAAGTGAAATGTTGAGTTGCCTTTTCGTTGACGGTTGTTGAGACGTCTGTACCAATTGTGACGAGGATACACTCCTCACGTGTTTCATTGGACTTGACTGTAGACTCACGGCGGGTGTGACCGGTCGACAGGGGATGCTTACTCCTCCATGGCACCTGATCCCACCTCTTGATTTCCAGAGGTCCGTGTTTGTCCATTTTTACCGGATTTGTATCTATGTCCTGGATATTCTATTGATTTATGCTTTGGTATCTGAGGTTTTTATATTTAAGTATCCTTAATTGATCTAAAAATGTAATGCTTCAAAGACAATTTATTTTGAAATTTTTGCAAGGTAAGTAAGGTTTGCAAGTTAGAATTTTGTTATTTTAATGTTTTGTTGGCAGGGGTGTCATTTTTCTCGTTATATGGGTCATTGTCTTACACAGCTTTATTTATCTATAAAATGTTCCTTGAATGCAATATGTGTATTGTTCTGTTGTTTCCAAAGTAAGTCAAGATTACTTTCACATTTTATTATCTGAATGCCAGTATCTTTAACTCATTTCTACCATACGGAAGAATTGATTTTTCTTTCTAAAGTGTGGGTAGGTGGGATATTTCATCGTACAGTAATAGAACAACACAAAGATTTCAGAAGCCAGGAATTGTAGAAACTGTGTGCGAACCATATAGCTAGAATATGTTAATTTTATCGATAGTTGTAGAATAGACCTCATTTTTTGATAGTACATGTATAACTGTAAAGTAAAATGATTTTTTATCATATTACAATTATTATTAAATGAATTTATTTATTGTGTATAAGCCTGGTGGACATTTAATTGAATAATTCAGTGGAACATTGTCTATACGCTACTTCACTTAGGAGACATTTCATTTAGGAGACCATCTTACCTACGGGGTCATCTCATTTTGAAGACCACCTCACTTTTAAGATCACCTCACTTAGGATATCATCTCACTTAGGAGACCACCTCATATTTAAGACCATAAATATTGAGTTTTTTTTTTTAAATTTCTTAATACTTATCAAGTAAGCCGACACATTCACTTCAGAAACCTTCTCGCTAACCAGAACACCTGATTCAGAAAGGTGGTCTTAATGGCCAGATTCTACTTCATTCAATTTTTAATATTAAAACTTCTGTTATTTCCAAAATATTTTATTGACCCCTCTGTCTTTATTGTAGGTGTATTGTTGTTTAGATAACGACGCTCCTAGATGTCAGTTCAGCCCAGAGCATATATATAAAACTGTAAGTATTTATCATTCCAAGAACTGCATAATTGACATTTCCACAAAGAAAACTGATTTTTCTATTTCAAATTCATGCTCAACTGATAAAATCTAACTGACAGAAATGGTCTGTCTTGAGCATTTGTTTTGACTTCTTTGTGCAAAGTTATACTTTAGTATTATGTTTAAAATATGTATTTTACAAGATATACATATGAATGTTAATGTAATTTTTTCAAACCTTTATCCATGTACTAATTCTTGATTTATATCACATTTGTATTTAGCTACTGACAAATATGATATTACATATTTACAAATTGCATGTACCTCATGATGAAGCAATAGAAAAAAAATGTATATTGAATTATTTTTATTGCATATACTAATAATTTAATCAACCCTTGCAACGTAAGCGGTCCCGGTCAAAGTTCAATCGGTGAATAATGGGTGTAACGTGTAACCCATATCTTAGCAAAAATTGCATTAAATAGCAATGTTCCTTTTTTAACATACCGGTACAGCGCATCGTCACGTCCATGTACTTTTGGCATTTATAAAATGAAAGTTTTTTCGATTCAATTCCCTTTCATACTACATTTTTATTACTTTGAAATGTACATCTACATAGGCCTATATATAGTAGTTTCCAAGTTAGTACATATACATGTGTGCATTCCATATTTGGGTGTATATAAATGTTCCTGTAATTTGATTATTATCGTTAATGTGTTATATATCGCCGGCAGGGGTCAATAGCGATATTTTATGTTAAAGAAAACCCCTATTTAAAGCACATCACGAAACATACCCATATATCATGTTCTAAGTTAGTTTTTTATTCAGGCCTAGGCTCCCCAGTGGTTTTACTAAAAAGTGAGAACATAATAAAATATTACCAAAAAACCCTGGTAAATTAAAACGTGAGAGCATGAAAAGTTATTTCGGCATCGAGTACTAGTAATTAATATCGGTTGACTGAAGAGTAATTTCTTAGGCACTTGAAACGGGTATATCGGCAGCTAATATTAATTAAGTTCAATAAATCAATATACCACGATAAATTTTAATTGCTGAAAATCAAGATTTGACGCATATTTTTACAGTTTGATATTTTAAACTAACTTGGTTTATGCCAAATAGATCTAAGTTGACTCGAAAAATGACGGTTAATCTTACAAGAGACATAGATATATATGTATTTTCTTAATATGAACTATTTGAAATACGATTACTTACTATGACTAATATGAGTGCCAAAAATACCTTGTACGGATGCCGAAATCAATTGCAAGCAAGAGCCGAAATTACCCAAGACTGACCCCCGCTCTCCATTTATAACTCAAGTCATAAGGCCCTATATAAGACAATTTTATTATAGATCTACAGTGATTTTATTCCTTCAAATTCAATGTTGGTATAAAATATAAATGTTACTGAACATTTTATACAGTACTACAAATCACCGAAAGGTTGTAAACAAATCTTAAACCTCTTTTTTTCTAGTTTTTCGTATCGCCGCTGTGAAATCTTTATTAGCGATCACCGGCTTTTCACCGAATGCCCTTTAACCCCGTGGACCGCTTATATCAATCCAATATGGCGGCACTGTAGTATTGATAGGTCTATTGTCCAAACAAATGTCTGATATTCACGTAACTTGGCGGGGCGGAGTAACGTTTGGGTTATCATAAAGCCTATTCTGGCCGCTTGATACGCTTCACGGGAAATTCATTTTATTACCGGAAACTAGATAACCGTTATCTGTATGATGACAAGAAAGAACGATAACTCTTCTCAGTGTAACTCAAATGTAGTACCTAAAATTAAAACTCATTCTGATCAAGAACTGTTCCATCCGCAAGGCTATATGGATTTTATTATAGACGAGATCTGTAAAATCTCGCGAAAAGGGTTACTGTAAATCCAGTTTTATTCGCGAGAAATTTATTTACGCGTAATTTCGCGAGTTTTCGGTCGCAAAAATAAAATTATCGCGTAATGGAGTATGATAAATGGAAATAGCGAAAATATCACTTCGCAAATAAAAGTATCGCGAAAATAATTTCCCACGAATATTCCAGATTTATAGTATCCATTTGGAATCAGTATAATATAAAATTATCAATTAAACATATTTTCTATATGGACCATTTTTTAAAATTACTCAAAATAATTACCAAATTTTGTTCTGTTCACAGCAATGTCAAGTCGTGTGGCACAGAGCAGTACGGTTCTCTTGGGTGTTAACAGGCTTTTTTCTCTTCCACATGGCTTGTAAGGTATGGTTTTTGCTTTGCAACTTTAAATTAGAGAACAATCAAATAATGCTAAATATGATACCAAGTTATGAGAGCCGGCCTGGCTCAGTCGGTAGCGCACTCGACTTTGGATCGTGAGGTCGTGAGTTCGAGTCCCGCCGGCGACAGGTTGGTTTCCTGTCTTTCGGATGAGACAGTAAAAGCTGGAGGTCCCGTGTCACAGTAGGTGTTGGCACGTTAAAGAACCCTACTGCTCAATGGCCGTAAGTGCCGAGCATAGGCCAAAATTTGAAGCCCTTCACCGGCATTTGGTGACGTCTCCATATGAGTGAAATATTCTCGAGTGGGACGTTAAACAACAATAAATAAACAAACAAAACTAAGTTATGAAATTTGATTGTAAAGCTTGTGTCCTAACCAATGAAGACAATGGCATTAATCACGATGTTGTGTTTATTATAAAAGAAGAAAAACCGGAGTACAATTCACCTAGAAAAAGATAACGGGACATCCGCAGGAAAACTGGTTACCTTTCCTAAATGGCCAGTTTATGGTCAATTGGGGCCCAGATCTTTGAAGAAAAATGTTTTTGTTGAGCTCGGATGTGCAGTCACTCAAACATAATTCTTTCATTTGTGTATAATCTTTATGATTTTTTCTATTCTACAGTATTCTAAGGGGACATTGCTCTTGCAGTAATTTAAAACACTTGTTTGATCCAGATGGAGCATTGAAAATTCAGCGTAAATCATTGTTTATCATTGTTACGTTTTTACCGATCGGCACGTTTATTCGATTTTTTCCGTCATCGTTTGTCCTTTTCATTAACTCCTTATCTCCTATGATCACATTTAGACTCTCCCAAATTAATAGATAGTATGGTCCACTGTTATACTGCAGGAGTGCACCAGTTATCATTACATTTGAAATAATTTCAAAATTATATCCTAAATCATAACATCCCTAAATTCTGACAAAGGACTTTACCATTCTCTGAAAATGGACGAGTCCAAATGTGACTACATAGTTGAATTAGTTAAACATAGTTATCATAGACTAAAATTGTATTATATTTATATATCAAAACAGGTCGTGTCGCTTGTGACTTTAGACAGATTGTATAAGCGTATATCAACTTTAAAAGAAGAACCAGAGCCTTGTGGATTTTTCTATAAAGTTTGGAACAAATTCTGGACCTTTGTGAAAAATAATAGGTGAGAGTATATAACTATGAAAATAAAACATAATGAATTCCACCAAATAACCAAATGATTGGTTTCTAAATCTACAGAAAATAAAATAACAAATGTTATCTGTATGTATTGGAATTTAATGTATCATGTATATATATATATATGTCTGGAAATATTTTATGATATTTTCTCTATATTCAAATGTCTACTTGCATATGTAACGACAAAACTATGAGGTGATGTGTGCATTGTTCATGAAAATGTATCAAGCTTAAAGTTTTTTCTTTTTTTTTTTACTTTCTTTTTATTTGTTTTATCATACATTCAGTTTTTCAAATTCAATTAAACAAGAAGAAAGAAGTGTATGTGAAATAATTATCTTAAATATAATGTTATTTATGTTTTCACAGGTTTATCAACGAGCAATCATTTCCAAAGGCAACTACTCTCGCAGCAGTATTCGTCGTGATGGGCGCTTTTATAATGGTAAAATATGTGTGCACTGCATCAGCTTTTTGCACCAGTATTTATCACTTTACATACGGAAAACCGTAAATGTCCGTGAAATGACATCTGTCCAAGCGCTAGTACATATCTTAACCACAGAGTAAACACTGCATGTCACTGACAAACAATATATCTAAATCACGAAACCGTGCATGTCCACAAAATGACTTATTTCTGAACATTATTCATATTTAAACCACGAAATCAACACTCTACATGTCCACGAAATGACCTCTTTCCAAACCAATATAACGAAACCACGAAATCAACACTCTACATGTCCGCGAAATGACCTCTAACGAAACCACGAAACCAACATCATACTATGTCCGCGGCATGACTTCTTTCCAAATATTATTAATATTTAAACCACGAAACGAAGACTCTACATGTCCATGACATAACTTTTTCCAAACAATATATCTAAACCACGAAACCAACACCATACATGTCTGCGACATGACTTCTTTCCAAACATTATTGATATTTAAAGCACAAAACCGACATGCTACATGTCCACGACATGACTTATCCTAAACAATATATCTAACCCACGCAACCAACACATTCTATGTCTGTTTAAACATAAACATTTAATTAAACCACGTGACCAACATCATCCATATCCACGACACAGAGTCTATATTATCAATTTATCAATTAACTGAATAGAACCAACATCATCCATGTCTGAGACAAGGTATATGCCAAACAATATATAAATATATAAACAGGACAGTTAGCAGATTCTTGAAACGAGAGTCAATAATAGCTAAATGATATAATGTTTGAATACATTTTGCCCGATACATTTCCACAATATTATGAAAAAAAATGTTTAAATATATCGCAAATATATGCTCACGCTGGGTCCTCAGAGACTAAGAACCGGAACGGGCGCAAAGAATGCGGAGTAAAATCGGGCAGCAGAGATCAAATGTAAATTGTTTTTTTTCTGTTTTTAAACCAACAAAACTTATACTTTCTGGACAAATGAATATCTAAAACGTATATTAATTCATGGACATCTCATGATGTTGTTGCTTACAAGCTACTCTGAATTGTTCGATATCTACTTACTCGTCAATTTAAATCGCAGATTATCCCCAAATAACAAGAAATAGGTTTAACTGGAGGAAAGGGTAGGTTTAACCAAAAAATACAAGTTTTAAATCATTAATGTGAATTTGTTGGCGTGAAATTGGGTCTTCATTACATTCGTAGCAAACTTTATCTATTTATTTTAAAATGAAGACCACAGCTAGCATTTCATATAGCTAGCTATACACCTAGTATAACATCCAAGATATTCAATTACAAACGGGTTTTGCAGTGCCTAGACATCAACCATTTTTTACATAACACCTTCACATGTTCATGTGCATCATTTGAGGACACACAGTTTTTTTTTCTCAAATTCACAGTATCAAAACATACGACCTTTCTACTGTTTACACGACAATTCCACATGAAAGATGAAAAGAGATACTTTTTAGCATCATCGACAACTGTATTTTCACTAAAGTGGTACCCGAAAATTTAAATATCTAGTCATTGGTTATCATGACACTTATTTTTTCCAACAGCACTCTGATTCTACACATAAATACACTGAAGTTGATATATAAAAAAATGTTGGAATTTCTAATAGACAATATATTTGTAATGTTCGGAGATGTGGTGTTTCAACAAACTGTCGGCATTCCTATGGGAACTAATTGTGCCCCTTTATTGTCCAAGCTGTTCCTTTATTCATACGAAGCAGACTTCATTCATTCATTGATGAAACAAAAGAAGAAAAAACTGGCGGTGTCCTTTTAATTTGAGATTTAGATATATCGACGACGTTTTGTCAAATAATCATGATAATTTTCATACATATGTCAACGCGATATACCACATGCTTCATACTTAGACATTTTACTTACTGTAGAAACAGACGGGACATTAACACCTACTCTATACGACAAACGCGATGATTTCGGCTTTCCAATGGTAAATTTTCCGCATTTAAGTAGTAATATCCCATAATCGCCTGCATATTGCATTTATTTCACAAATAATCCGAAATGTCAGGGCGTGTTCAACATATGAACATTTCAAATTCAGAGATAAACTACTCACTGACAAATAATTGACACAGGGATATCAAACTGCGTTAGATGTCAACGTTCCGCAAATTTTACGGTCGGTATAATAGTCTTGTTTGCGATTACTCTGTTTCAATAAGTGAAATGTATTGTTGAGTTGCCTGTTCGATAACGATTGTTAAGACGTCTGTACCAATGGTGACAAGGATTTTTTCCTCATTTATTTCATTCTGGATTTGACTGCGGACTCACGACGGGTGTGACCGGTCAAGAGGGGATGCTTACTCCTCCTTGACAATGATCCCACCTCTTGATTTCCAGAGGTCCGTGTATGTCGAACTTTTTACCAGATTTGTATCTGTATTATGGGCATCCTAAAGATTTATACTTTGGTATCTCAGATGTTTTCTATATTGATTGATGATGATGATGATGATGATGATGATGATGATGTAATATTGAATTCCACTTTGTAACATGCATATTTACCACACACGTATATGAGATGTTTTACAGATTTATATTAAAGGGTCACTAGTTGTGTTTACCAAAATATTATTTCGATTTGTACAATAACAAATAAGAGCTATACACAGACATAAACAGTCTTACATTACTATATATTTTGTGAATATAAGGTCAGGTCCAGTTTGGTATGCATACACAACTAGTAAGGTTGAGTTAAGTGCATGTTAATAATTGCCAAAATGGGTTTCTCAAGCACCTTTCACAAAAAATATAGGAATTTAAGAAATTTTATGCCTGTGTATATCTCTTTTTTGTTATTGTATACCAATATAAGTAGTATTTCAGGGAAGAATATGTTTAAGAAAAAACAGCCGATGCCCCTTTACGTTGAAAAATTCTATTCATACTTTAAATGTGAAGTTTTTATATCTGTGTATTAAAAAAATAAATATTTGTTGAATTGTTTCGAAAATTGGATCACCAATAAAGGTTCCCATATAAAATGGGCGCTTTAAGTTCTATATATTGCTGAAGATGCTAAATATTATATTTCTTTTAGTTATTTACTTTAGTTGAATCAATATGGTTTTAAATATTCAACTGCAAAATAACATCTCTGACATGTACACATTCAGTAACAGATTAAACTGTGTTTTGATAATCATTTTGTTCAAAAAACGACTTAAATATAATACACAGTGACGAACTAGATCCTGTTCTCGACCGCTGGCTCAGTTTTAATCATTTTACTTGGAACTTATTTTTTTGTTTTACAGATAATTGAATTAATGTTCTTCATCGGCAACAGTGTAGTTTATTTCGGCGACTCTTTCAGCTCCAGAAGGATGGTGTTGAAAACCCATCTACATTCTTTATATAAAAACAACTATGTCATGGACAATATGTTTGATGGTTTAAATATAACCATGACTGCAGTGGTCCCTGTAACAGTGGTAGCAAGAGTAGTTTCTGTGATTGCTGCAATTCGGATTTGGAAGCGGATGATGGTTGTGGTAAGGATTGATTGGTGGTTCTTTCTGTTGCCGCTGCTTCTGCTTCTTCTTCTTCTTCTTCTTCTTCTTCTTCTTCTTCTTCGAGAGAGAGAGAGAGAGAGAGAGAGAGAGAGAGAGAGAGAGAGAGAGAGAGAGAGAGAGAGAGAGAGAGAGAGAGAGAGAGAGAGAGAGAATATGAAATATGGATAAAGAAAATATGAATACGTTCGAATTTTACGTTAGTCCTCCTTTTCATTACAATTCTGCATTTTGAATATCATTAACGCATTTGAAACAAAACTTTCTTTATTAACGTGTTATTAAACTTTAATATTTCATTTAAAACCCTTAATTTGAATAAATGGATTTTTATTCTAAGAAATGCAAAATCTTACGATAAAATTATGTTTTTTTTCAGATCTTTGTTTTCTTCATCCTAATGTTTTTGGGGGAATTGGTCATTTTAATTCACTATACATATCTAATGGATCTTGTGAGTATGATTTAAATTGCCATGTAAGTTTCACCCACAGAGTGACCGTATAGATTTAACCTACAGATTGATCATCCAAAGCACCGCTTAGCATTATAACACCTGTGTAGTATCCCATATATGACATGAACGTATTTGTATATCTACCTCTTTATTATACTTGGTATGTAAACCTGTAAAGTACATACGATATATATCGACTTGTATATGACTCTTACGTATGATATAAAAGTCTCTATATTTTGTACCTTTTGGACAAATTTTGTTTGTCTTAAATCAGGTTATTATTGAAAGCACCAGTGCTTGTTTTCAAGTGCATTTCACCTTCAGTTTCCTATATATGTTGTAATTCATATAAAGGCATCAGATAAAGGTCTATATTAACCGTTTGTACTCTACATACCAAGTGTAATAAGCAAGTAGATATACTGTGGGTACTAAACACTGCACAAAAGTGCTGAAAATTCCTTTTTTTGAAATCAATAAACGACATCAAAATTAACTGAGTCGGGTATAAGTCGTTGTGCCTACAAAAATGACCCATTCTACGAAGTGATAAATAGGTGCCAGTGGAATATGAAGACTTCCATTTAAAACCAAAATTTTACAAATTTGTGATCGATGGAATGACTTTGTGTGTAATTATAATATTCTAGCATAACTTGTGTTGTTATACCACTCTCAAGCGATGGTATAAACGAAGCTACAGTTAGTTAACACTTACAAATAACTAACAGGGCTGTTTAAGTGACGTCACAAACACTAAATGACGTTATTGTCAATCTTCAAACGAATAAGAGATTGAAGTGACGTACACGTTTGACGCGATAATGAGAGTCCGAACCCGATGGTGTCTAGAAGTGATGTAGGATCAGTAAAACTCGTGTCTTTTCAAATTTTGAAAGTTAACTAACTCGAGTTAGATAAAGACAATAATCAACTAACACTCGTTGTTTAATTAGTGGAATGATTTTTTTTTTTATTTCTTAGCCGGACTTCTTCAAAGGGAGAAACACGGCTAGAGTCACAGTCCAATTCTGTTCAATGTGTTGCCCGCATTTGTTGTTTTTTGTGGGTTTTTTTCATTCTATATTCAGGCAAAATGAGGGACACACATCTAATTTTGAATATTGCTTTAAAATAATTATATATATACATGTATTATATATTTTTCTAACAAAAATGTTTCTTTTCATATTTTAGGCCTACTGTTGTATGGACTACGAACGATACGGGTGTTCCTATTCTCAGAACAAAACATCATTCAATAAGGTAAAATGTTTGTTATTAATAATCAAATTTCCACATCTACATCTAAGTTAGCATAACGATTGAGCTTTTACTAATATTTCTCGGACATGTGAATTGGTGGTAAATGTCTTGATAATCGATGTCTCTTGATGAAACTGAATGAAAAGTCTTATCACATTAGAAAGTACATGTGATTTATAATATATATATATATATATATATATATATATATATATATATATATATATATATATATATATATATATACTGGAGAAAAACTAGGTTTAACTGAGAAAAACTAAGTTTAACTGCACCAAATACTCATTAATGTGATTTTTCCGCAGTTAGACTTAGTTTTTGTTAGTTTAACAAGTTTTTCTCAAGTTAATGTGGCTTACTGAGAAAATCCTAGGTTTAACTGGAGAAAAACCAGGTTTTACTCAAAAAATCTATGTGTAACCGATGAAGTACGCCAAGATTACAGTAATAACAGTAATCCTAGTTTTTCTCGAGATAAAACTAGTTTTTCCAGTTAAACCTAGTTTTTCTTCAGTTAAAGTGGGTTACGAATTCAACTAGATTTAACTGAGAAAAACTAGGACTAACTGCGCCAAAATCATATTAATACTCATTAACGTGATTGTGACGCAGTTAAATCTAGTTTTTCTCAGTTAAACAAGGTTTTTCTCGGGAAAAACTAGGTTTAACTAATTTTTGTGATTTTTGAACAGTTAAAATTAAACCTAGTTTTTCTCCAGTTAATTTGGGTTACTGAAAAATTAGGATTTACTGGAGAAAAACTGGGTTTAACTGAGACAAATTTTGGTTTAACTCATTAATGTGATTTGGGCGGTGCATATATATCTGTATTCAATCTTCCAAGGGTGCCAGATATGATTGACAAACTACGTAATTTGTATGACCTTTGGTCCAAATGGTAACCGTCTTAGACGTTATGTTTGCAGTGTGTCTGATGACAATCATCACTCAGTGGACCTCGGAGTTTATTCTGAATCATATGTGAACGTTATTGTATACCTGGAAATTTTTGCTACCGTATAATTTTCGCCATCGTCGTCCTCAGATTAAAGGGCGAATTAAAGACAAAAGTGAAATTTCAAGCTAAATAATTTCATAATGGTCACATGTTCCATTCGTGGGACTATGGCGGTTAAAGGCGAATCTAAGACGGGGTGAATGTGGCAAAAATATTCAAGCGAAAATATCCAGGTATATTGTATCCAAGTCAGTGGATTAAAAATAATGATAGAACCATACACATATACTCGTACATCGACAGTTTTCTTTTAATAAAACTATAGGGAAAATCAACAACCAATTTGTCATCGACTTTGGGTTCTATATTGCTAATGTCTAAAATTAAAGAGGCAATATTAATTTATCATCGGCGTAATCAAACATAATTATGACCTTAATATCTCTAAGACTATCTCAAATTATGCTGTTCCTGTACAACATTCATAATTGTTCTACTTTTAAGATTTTCTTATTTATGCCTTGTGTCTTCAAAATGATAGATATACTTGTATTATAAATAATATGTATTAGGTTTCATATGCAACACACCAAGGTGACGCACGTCTTTCTACAATGTGATAAAACCGGAGAAAAAATAATGAAAATTATTAGAAAAAATAACAAAGAGAAAAATCCTTCATTATTCATCTCATCAATGCTATTTCATTTCCAGTTTTGCGCTTCATCTGCAGGAACGTTGTTTGATATCATTGGTACAGGGACGGCATTTATCGTTGTGCATATATTATGTCATGTAAGTAATAAAACAATACTGTTTTACCTGAAAAAGACTTATAAATAGATAGAAAGACAATCAATTACACAACAACCATGACCCTTACAATAGCAACAGGTCAAAGCAGAGATGTACAAGGGTTCGGTTAAGAATATTATAAGCATAATTACCAAAGTTACAATGCTCAAGATGATCATACCAAGAACTTTCAGACAAAATTCATTTTGAAACTAAAGTTGGATCCAGGTAACATTCCGGGACACGATTCGGTGTGTAAATTTATTTTTAAAATGTTTAATACTATAATTTAAACCCCCTCATCATGCGATTTAAAAAAAAATGTCCAGCCAATCAGGTTACATTTCACCAGCATAGTTGGTGATAGCAACATATTTACATACTGCACAATGTACTACTGATGTAAAAGTGGATATATATATATATATATATATATATATATATATATATATATATATATATATATATATATATATATATATATATATATATATACAGTGAAACCCTGTATATAAGGGCCACCCAAGGGACCAGAAAATATTACCCTTTATGTGCAGGTCACACTTATACACAGGTTCAATTTAGTTGAAGTATGCAATCAAGGCACTTGAAAAAACTGGCCCTTATAAACAGGTTATCCTTATATAGAGGTGGCCGCTATAGCAGGTTTTACTATATATATATATATATATATATATATATATATATATATATATATATATATATATATATATATATATATATATATATATATAAGCTGATTTATTAGAAAGTTTGCCAGTATATTTGCTGAAGGTCTGTGGTCTTTGTAACCGGCCGTCATCATATAATGGAAAAATTATTGAATATTAAAATACTATTAAAAAATCAAGTTCTGACGTATCAACTGGATATAGCGCTCTCCATTTATCTTAGTCCTACAAGGTAAAACGTAATATAAACTACCGTATACAGTACACATGCGTAGCACGTATTTGTTATACCTACAGGTACCGGTGATAGTATTGATAGACAGACTATGGAAAGCGATGGATACGAGTGTAGATCCAGATAAGAATACAGACACTAAAGAAACTGGAACTGGAATAATTACATATGTCTTCAGAGCAGTTAAAACTAGGTGGTACGTTATTTTATGTACTGTAAAGGCAGAACATTTTATGCAGAAAAGTTAGTAAATCTGATATGAAATGTTAATTACTTAATTTCTTTCCTTTTTATGAATAAATGTTCATTTCTATAAAGTTTTAAGAATAAAGATTCAGAGAAACGATTTTTATTCCAGGAATGAGATAATACGATATTCAAATAAAACTATGAAAGGTTTTGTGGGTCTCCAAATTCTTCTGTTTGTAAGTATTATAAATACTCTCTCTCTCTCTCTCTCTCTCTCTCTCTCTCTCTCTCTCTCTCTCTCTCTCTCTCTCTCTCTCTCTCTCTCTCTCTCTCTCTCTCTCTCTCTCTCTGTGTCTTTCTGTGTCTCTTTCTGTCTGTCTGTCTCTGTCTGTCTGTCTGTCTCTGTCTGTCTGTCTGTCTGTCTCTGTCTGTCTGTCTCTCTCTCTCTCTCTCTCTCTCTCTCTCTCTCTCTCTCTCTCTCTCTCTCTCAGTATAAAAGTTCATTTGCATTTGTTTTGTACAAAATGAAATAAATGTATAAAAATTATTCTTATTTTTTTCCAGATACTTGGATTCTTATTTTGGATTGGTGCTTTTTTGATGTGTGTCTCTCCAGGCTACCTACAAACAAGTATCTCTGACAACATTTACCGAATTTACAAAGGCTCATTACAAATGGGAAGTGCTTTCGAGGGACTCTATATAGCGATACTATGTGGAATTCCGGTCTTATTCACCATCAGCGTATTCGGTTTTTTGGCCATATTACGCCGAAACAACAAATTGATGATAGCTGTATGTGTTTCATTGTTATATATTATTTTAACACAATTAACAAAAATATCCCATGAAATTTGAAATCAACATTAAGTATATTAAACATGGAACAAAAGTTGTAAGCATTAAAAAAACAATCAAAATAAATGCTGAACACGACCGTTTCTCACATTTCTGTCAATAAGACTTTAACAGTTAAGCATGTGTACATTTTTGAAAAAGAAATTGGCATGAGACAAGGTCAAATACTAATCCTAGATGTATTGTAAAATACGTTCAGCCCAAATTTGGCATTTTAAAGGGATTTTAGGGAAACCTTAAATGAAATTATAGGGAAAATTGGAATAGTGGACTTTCAAACATTTTAGCGTAAAGCGATGTGGCAAATGAAATGACGGACATTATAAAGAGGTTTTACTGTAATATGATTTTTAAAATACTATTATTTATTTAGAATTTCAGATCGTATAGATAATACAAGAATTTGAAAATAATTTACTCAAACGAATCATTATTGATTTACAGGGAATGGTAATTCATGCACTGATACTTGTAGGCCATCTGATCGTTTTAGTTTTATCATCGTTGTTTCTGGATTTGGTAAGTTTACTTTTGTTCCTTGGTAACAGTTTTTTTATAATACTTTTGCTATATAAAACCATTGTCAAACAATACGACAAGTGTGATAATTTTAGCTATTCCATTGTCAATTTTTCACATTTAATTAGTGATATCCAATTTCGCCTGGATAAGATGCTTATATCTCGCAATTGATTTGATATGTCGGTGCTTGTTCAACATATGAACATTTCATATACAGAGACAAAAATATATCAAGAATTGCTTTTAATGTCACTATTTCGCAAATATAATGCAATAACATTGTTTTGATCATTGAAATGTCGAATTACCTGTTGAATGGTACTTGTTTGAACGTGTTTACAGAATATGACGAAAAATCGTTCCATTATTATTTCATTTGAATTTATCTTTTGATTACCACCCTGCGGCTACAGATGATAATGCTTAATATCAGGTAACGTTAGAAGTGACCGATCGACAGGAGATATTTACTTCTCCATGGCACCTGATCCCACCTCTGGATTTTCAGATGTTGATGTGTTTTAATTTTACCTGTTGTGTATATTGTCTCATGGATCTTCTTACAATTGTTTCTTTGCTATCTGTGTAGCCATTTCTGCGGAGTAAAATTAATACTTGTCATCATGCTCTTATAATTGTTTTTGTTATTGTTCCTGCAGTATTTTGGTAAAGTGGTCGCATGTATACATATTCTCTCTGTCTGTCTGTCTGTCTCTCTCTCTCTCTCTCTCTCTCTCTCTCTCTCTCTCTCTCTCTCTCTCTCTCTCTCTCTCTCTCTCTCTCTCTCTCTCTCTCTCTGCAATTGAGTAACAATGAAAAAAATAAATAAATGACTACTTAAATGTATACCATATTTTGATTTGTAGTCAATTTGTTGCTCGAATGGCGTGTCATCGTGTGACTTTACAGAAATACACGAGAACGCATTCAATCACGTAAGTACTCATGTCTCACTTTTCATTTTTCACTCGTGCATTTCAAAGTATATGTATATTCAGTGTGCCATATCAATGTACACGCACATGATATGACAACAAATGTATTGTTTAGTAAACACAGGACGCTATCTCCTTCTGGACACCTGGTCTCACCCCGTTTATGATTCGCAATTGTTCTTCATTGAGACCATTTGTATATCTTATTTGTCGTATTCTAATGGAATTTGGGTTTCGATTATCCATTGGTACTTCTTCATTTTTACTTTTTTACTTAGTGAAAAGATTTAAAATGGTTTATATTAACTTATAAATGTTCAGTGAGTTAAGTGACGTCAAAATGTGGGTACTCACTTTTATTGCACCCTGTACTGATTCCATGCACCCTAATGAGTTTCATTCAACCATCAAATCAAAAGCATACGTGTAATTTGTATGTTTTCAGTTATAAGCAAGTTGTTATTTTGGTATTTAATATAAATGTATACACAAACATGGTACTTATATCCCAGTGGGCACATACTATGAATCATTGCGCCTACATTTTAAATTCCTTCAACATACTAAAGGATGTTTTGTAATTGTATGTGAAAGACATGGAATCTTATCAGGATCAGACAAGTTTTATTTCATACTAACTAACTCTCCCTTTACCCGTTATTGATCTTGGGAAGTTAAAGACCTTCCAAATAAGGGTGTCTACCTAGTTAAGTAGGTAGCACAATAGCTTCCCACCAGTGCAGCTCAGGTTCAACCCTCGGTTTGGGCAGGGCAGTATGGGAAATAATATGGCCCTCGACAGGACGTGCACGTGGGTTTTATCCAGTGACTCCTGCTCTATCGCACTGTAAGCACCACCTAACGACTACATCAACACCAACACCACAGCCAGACATATATAAATCATTTGTTTGTTAATCATCAGATTGTGCACGTTTTATCTAGTAACTTTTGCTCCATCTTACAGTAAACACAACCTAACGACAATATCAAAACCACAGCCACACATATGTGAATTACTTGTTTGTTAATCGTTGGGAATTAATTCCCAAATTATGTTTTAGATAAGATACCATATCAGGAAATGCTGGTTTCGAATTTTAATACAATTGCGAAAAAACAAAAATTGTGTTCTGATATTTTTCTAAGAGTAAATGAATTAACTCAGGCACACATCTGGACTGCTCTAAGTCATTGATTCATAGAAGAGTCGATTATTTTTCAAGGGTGGATGAGTCAATAAGCTCTATGTTTGCGGTCATTCATATAGGACGTCTTTTTGTATACAATGGCAAATGTTGTATGTTAATTTTATCATAAATTCCATGGTCTAACATTACCTTGTTGTATCATTTGAATATTTTGCAGTTTTGTAGTGAGATAGGAGGACAAGAGAAAACATCATTCTCAGT
The DNA here is from genome assembly GCA_030159075.1 of Atrina japonica. Lineage (NCBI taxonomy): Eukaryota > Metazoa > Mollusca > Bivalvia > Pterioida > Pinnidae > Atrina > Atrina japonica. The sequence continues at coordinate 728,721 of BROG01000270.1, forward strand.
GACTGTAGTCTTCACATTGTTGTCCATGATCATTCACGTATGTTTTATCTTTGTTTAAAATACTGTATTTATCATTAACATATATTAAAATAATTAAATTTTTATAATAAAATATCTGTAGTAATTGAAAAAACCCCATAAATGATACCTTTTGAAAATGTCATCACCATTGAGGACGAACAGAATGACAAAAAGTTAAATATATAGCATCTGTGAAAGATCTATATACAAAATATAAACCCATACAGAAAAATATCGATTTACAAATTTTTACCGAATGCGACGAGTATTAATTCCTCACTTATTTCCTTTGAACCTGATCTCACCTCTGGATTTTCTGAGATCCGTGTTTGTTAAATGTTCATCAAATTTGTATATCGTCTCCAGGGCATCGTTTCATAAAAGGTCGGAAACTTTAGGAATACCGAATAGTTTTACAACCATTCACCGACAACGTTTACGACCGTTTCATAAATCAAGCGACTACCGAGTATTTAGTATATAGAATATATAGGTTAAAATATCTTTTAATTGTTAAATGAATAGAAAAAGTGGAAAGAATTGTAAGAGAGTCAATAATGATGATTGTCGTGTGGGGGAAAGGCAAGATCAGTACCTCATCTTAAAATATTTATTTCCGGAACACGATCTGTGTGATCCGTTATACATTCCCTAATTTTACACAATCAAAGGGAGGTAAGTGGTATGGCTGTATTGGAATACGCTGGGTCTACAACAAGTCTTATTTCCCTGTAATTCATCAAACAAAATAATTTAGTCTGTCATTTCAAACAATTTGTATAAACATTTCACGTGATCTTGATGGAAACAAGACGGATTTAGACCCAGTCAGAAATTACCGACTAAATGTTGTCATAATTCGGTAACCGGAAACGTTTATGAAACGGACGGTAAACCTTTTACTGGTTTTACGATGGAAACAAGACGGATTTAGACCCAGTCAGAAATTACCGACTAAATGTTGTCATAATTCGGTAACCGGAAACGTTTATGAAACGGACGGTAAACCTTTTACTGGTTTTACGACTCCCCCCCCCCCGATTTACGACCTTTTATGAAACGGTCCTCTCCTGTGGCGTATTACATTTGTATCTGTGAATTTGTTTATTGTTTATCCATTTTGCTGTAAAGTGTTTGTAGTTAAATGTAAATCATCAACTGTTGGTTTACACAAAACTAAAAAATTTCAAAACACAAATTGTAATATATTTGATCTTCCTGACAATTCTTAAAATATTATCTATAAAGAGGATACTTAATTTATCTATATTATGTCCGTAAAGTTCATTCGTGCACGAACCACCTATTTCCCACTAGATTTTAAAGAACTTGATTTTTGTTTGATAACCAATTGCTACAGAAAGAAACATAATGATAGCGGCAATAGATTTGATATGGAATACAATATTGACGTGAAATACAATAATCAAAATTCTATAATTGTACTTAAATGTTTCTTTATAATTGTATAGTTTTACTGCGTACGGGTAGATTTATATTGATTGGACGATATGATTTATAATAATATGATATAATTTTTTCTCACGTGAGACCGATTTGTACACGAATGTATTTGTCGGGGGAAATGTTATCTCTTATTGTAGGGTAAGATAATCCGATTCCGGAAGTACCGGAACTACTTTTTTAACATAGTTATAAATTCTGCTTGTAACAAAGATTGATGCAGGCGCTTTTTTATACTGTTCACTATGAGAAAAAAACAATCAAATACCTTTGACGAAGGGATGGCGAAATATCAATCTTCGTACAAAAAATTTAACTTGTTCACTCGGGTTGAGATTTCGCCACCCACCCTCATATTGATGTTAAATTGTGTTGCTCTTAAAATATGTTTTTTATATTATTTAGATCATCAGTCTTGTTATGCTGATTAAGATGAGACACGACATACAGAAGATAGATGTTCAGGATGAAGATATAATTCCTATGGAATTACAGGAATCCGAGGAAAATGTTCATTTAAATGACACCACAAGTACAGAAATACTTTAACTATGTAGCAGACAAGAACTCACTGAATAAAAATAATAGAGCCTAGCGAAGAGGACTTAGTGGTAGACAGTGTAAAAATGAACTAAAGTGCCATACAATATACTATCAAACAATTTAATGTGTATCAGGTTAGAAATACTGTTAAGTCAAATTTTGTGTGGAAAACACCGTTACAAACTACACTGTTCATCGCCCTATTTTTTATGGTTATTGTCAATGTTGTGGTTTGAACCCGACCATGAAGCTCATCAATTGTGCTGCTTCATGAGATATTATCTGCCTACCGTTATCGACTATGCTATCATACGATCTAAAGCTAAATCATGAAACATATACATTTTGAACTGTGTTCCCTCATACAGACACAATGCCTAATCATATTACAACATTTAAGGTGTTTTGTATAATATAAGTTGCCTATTTTTGTGTATTTTCGACTCTGAGGAAAAAGTCGACATATATCTCATCTTTCCTCAGATTAAGTATTGTATTCATTTGTTTTGCAGAATGAACAAAAAGATGTATGCCGAACAAACTGTTCAAATTATGTACCATTTTTGTTATTATTAAAATCAATATTTGAAATAATCTGAAAAGGGACCTCCATGAAAGTGGTTAGAGCATTACGCTTTAAAGCAGTGGCTCACCTCTAGTCAACGCGGTTACGAGATATTCTATATTGTTAGCTGATCGAGTGAGGAAGTTTGCCGGTGTACTGGAAGGTCGGTCGTACCCAGGATACATTGAAAACAGGTTTTCTTCTCCATATCAAAAAACCGCTGCTGCCGTTTAATTGATTAACGTTTGAAAGTGGCATAAAACATCAAGAAATCAAGAATATAGACAAAAGGTAAACAAAACAACCCTGGAACTTAAACATTAAACCGTATGAATCCAAGAAAGTTCAGATAGGTGGGATCAGGCGCATCCCCTGTCGACTGGTCACACCCACAGTCCACAGTTCTGAATTTCTGTCCTTCCAATGTTTTTCAAAGTAAATTAAATCTTAAGATGTTATGATTGCCAGATGTTTTATAATATTTTGTGTTATCGTCACATTTAATTCATATTCAGACATTATTTCAAGATAAAATTCTTTTAAGAATAAAAAAAGTAAAATTGACACAAGAAGTAATGTTTTTGTACATTTAACGCTAGGGCGCAATTGATCTGTCACCCAAACGACATCCATATTGACAATCAATACCCTTTGAAAACGATTCTGTCAATACATTTATGTATCATAGTTTTTATATTGAAAAACAAAATATTGAGATTCGAATATCCCGCGAAAAACGTGTTCTGTCTCATCTTGATGGAGCAGCAAATTTCAAGATAGAAGAGAAAAGTATAGAGTATATCCGATCGATATATATATATATATATATATATATATATATATATATATATATATATATATATATATATATATATATATATATATATATATATTGTATGGCGTCATGTTATGAGAATGCATTTTCATGTGACAACCGCAGTGTGTGTTATTACAGAACGAGAGCCTGCTGTGGGAAATATATAAACATCACAGGATATCCTTGATATTACGTCATAAATTGTTGTACGAAAGATCCCTGTGGTTTTAGGTTCATTGTGTACGTCTATATTGGATGTCAGACATTCACTTGCTACATTAACTCATTCACCCCTAAAAACGCATTTCGACTGGTCGAAGTCAATGATTTACAGGAGACTACATTGCTTTTCAGGGGTTGATGAGTTAAACAATATTAATGTAAAAAACATAATACCAAAATTATAGTTTTGCACAAATAATAATAATAATAATAATAATAATAATAATAATAATAATAATAATATTAAAATGCTAGAATAAATGCCCAAGACGATCGTTCCTGTAAATAAGACATCAATTGAGCTTGAATTTGAAATAGTTGCTGTGTTCCGAATATGAACGAGCGTATTGGACTAGACCAAATACAAATGTATTTCCAAGAATAACCACTGTATAATCTAAGATATCTTGCCTTCAGACTTGTATATCTTGTATTGCTGTTATTTTTGTATCAGTCCTTTCCATGTATGTGTAATGACATGAATACACCTGATCCCACCTCTGGATTTCCAGGAGGTCCGTGCTTGTCCATTATTCACCAGATTTGTCTGTGCTTTATGTTGCTAATATTTACTTAATGCTTTATACCGAATCTAATGTTACAATATAATATACTAAATGCATTTTGAGAGATTGTTTTTATGAGATTATGTGCCTAATATTTGTCTTTCAGATTAAAGCATAACATACCAATCGGCAAAGTTTATTTTCTTTTATATTTTGAACAATCTCGGGAAACTTTTTAAAAATGTATGCATTATATCTGAGGCTTCAGTATTTGTTTTAGCACTTGCAATTATGTATGTAAGAAATATTATATTATCCAGAACGAAAGATAACAATAGCATAAGATGTTTATCATTCATTTATGTAGTGGCCTCCAAGGACCTCTTTCAAAGGTTGTCAAAATTATATTTTATGATTTTGATTCTTTTATTTTATTATTTTGTGTGTGTGTGTGTGTGTGTGTGTGTGTGTGTGTGTGTGTGTGTGTGTGTGTGTGTGTGTGTGTGTGTGTGTGTGTGATTGCTGTTTTACATCCCCAATGAATTTTTCACTCATGGAAATAAGGTCACCAGATTTAGGTGAAGTGCTACAAATTTTGACCTATGCTATGACCTACGCCAATGCAGTGAGAGTTTTATTACGTCCAACTCCTTCCGTGACACGTGACCTCGGTTTTCAGTCTCATCCTAAAGACTCGTGACTTTCACTTTCACTTTCACTTCGTATGCTGAGTTCTTGGCGAAGGGACAGTCACTACAGTATTTTAGGTCCTTTGAATGACCCGGTACCGGGAATCGAAACCTGGACCTTCTGCTTGCAAGTCGAATGCTCTTCCACTGGATATCCGCAGCGGTCAATAATTTCTTGATTAGTTAAACAGAATTAAATTGAAATCAGCCTAGGTTCCAGCGGGGCTGGAACTTCAAGTGAGAAAATTAATGGTTTAAAGCGCTAACCATTCAGTCATGAAAGCCCAAGAAAATACTCAGAACATCATACTATTCTTCTGGGGACTTTGTGTTGGAGACAATGCACTTGAATCAACGTGACCGGGTATTCGTAAAATTCACTTAATCTTTGTGACCCAGTGACAATCTATCCACATTAGTCACAGTTCCCAGGTAAAACACCACTCTTTGATTATAGCAAAGTTCTCGTTTTGACTCAACAAGGGATTATTACTCCTCCATGGCACGTGATCCCACCTTTTCAGAGGTCCATGTTTGTCCAATGTTCACCAGATTTGTATATGTATGCTAGACATCATGAAGATTTATACTTTGGTATCTGTGATGTCTATTTTTAGACTTACAACACATTTAAGCACGTATTTTTATTTGTTTCATAGTTGTTTAACATCCAGTTAAGAATGTTTCTTTTATAAGGATAAATCACCAGCTTTATGTGAAGAGCTACAAATTTGGAACTGTTCTATAGACTGACGCCAACTCAGTCATGGTAACTATACGGGTCACATCTGCCGTGATACTGGACCTAAGGTTTAAGTCTCAACCAAATGTCTCGTGGCTTTCACTGCGTATACCGAACGCTTGGCGAAAGAACATACACATACATATGTTTATCGTGGTGAAATCTTTTTTGCATTTTAATGTTTACTCCGACAGTACATCGCACACTTAAACATCATTTAAGTTTCAATATGAATTTGACAAAAGCTGCAATACTATGTTTACACGACATGGTATTGCAGTAACAGACTTATTTTTTATCTATCTAGATTGAAGAATTTATCATCAGTCGTTTTCTTTTTTATTTTCGTTGTTGCATTGTTGTTTTACTTCCTGTTAAGAATTGTTCATTACTGAATAGATTAGGGTATCCGTGGTCGAGTAGTTAAAGCAACGCGCTTATAACCATAAAGTCCCTCACCTCTAGTTATTGCAGGTTCGAGTCGCGTGCGTTTACTTGCGGAAGTCCGGTTATTTCCAATACATTGTAACCGGTTTCTCTCCTCAATCACTAAAAACTGGCCGCCACTACATGACTGAAATTTATTGGGTGTGGTATAAAACAACATTCAAATTCAAATTGACACTGTATAGGTGATACCTCAGTCATTCCTCCGTTAGTTGTGAAAGACATGCATATGGTCATTTTAATATCAAGAACCTGTGTCTAAATAAACTGGAATCTTAACTGCATTGCCCCCAACATGGACACACAATTTCTTATATTTCGCTTATAGCTGGTGACGTATGTAAGTAAACGTTAAAATGTACACATTATTATATTTAAAGGAGCATTGAAAATTGCTTGAGAAACCCAGGTTTGGCACGTTTTTGTACATCAAGTAAAATTAGTAAAAGTAAAAATAAATATAAGAAAAAGGGTAAACACAGCTAATATCCCTTTAAGCATATAATCTAATGACACTATATTGTAGTTGAGTGACGGAGAAGTCGAATCAAGAAATTTCAATTTGACAAATAAAGAGTACTTCTCCCAACATGAATATACAGCAGTATTATTTTTAGATACAATCGATATCAGACATGCACATATGAAGTATTTCACTTAATAATCTTCCTTTAATGTTTCCTCTCGCTTTTCAGCAAAGCCAGCCACTTCTTTGTACTTCAATATTCCGAAATAGCCGAGTCCAACATAATACAATACGACTAGATGCCAATTATATTAATCAACCTGAAGTATTGTATGTACGGAAATGGCTATTAAATATATATGTCGTTAAGGTCTAATGAGATTCTGAATTACATTTGTATTTTTGATCATTTTTTAAAATTAAGACGGCAACCTGTATACATAGTAATTAAAGTTTAACAACTAAGTAGCAACAGGATATTGACCTAGATAATATCAGTACAGGGTGTTCCAATAGTAACTGTATCATTTATTGACTGCTGGTGATGGTGTAGCCGTTGGGTTCGAGTAACAAAGGAAGATTCGCAGTACCATGTCGTATTGAAGACTTTAAAATAATCCGGCATGACCGCCCCCTCGTCTAACGCTTGGTATATATAGGAGTGCTACTAATCAGTGTATACAAGGATTTTTTTCACTATTTGGATTTAGATAAAGATGATAACTATATGTGCATCTCAAACAAATATATTTGAATAATTATTTACATTGATTCACATGTATATTATGCTATTTAACGCATATAACAAAACGAAATGCGAATCAAGCATAATATATTCCAATATGGTGGCTGAATATGAGAGGTAATATAGGTCATGTACCGTGATGTTTTGGCTTATACTTCATAGGTATTTAAGAAATACTGTAATATTTATACATTTTCGAAGAAATAAGAAACTCATACAGTCATTTAATGATTTAAATGGAATCAACGGCATAAAAGGAAAACATAACTGTTCTGTATTTTTTACTATTCAGTGTTGAGTAAATCCAGATTCTAGGCGCTATGAATTGTTTTATTTAACTTACGTCAAAAAACATTATATAATAATTAATATTAATAATAAATTATGTAGATAATTATTGAGATATACGTTTATTTGATGATATACATATAATTCTAATCTATTTCTAACACCAAATAGTGAAGATCCTTGAGTAGTCCAGGGTACTCTAGCGTACTGTGTTTAGTAGCACCCGTATATGAAATGTTAATCATGTGTATATCAGGTTAAACCGAGATTCCGAGTCACGGTAGGCATGGAACGTTTAGAATCCTAACTGTACAGGCAAAAGTCTGTAGCACAATTCAAAATTTCGTGGCAGGCAAATATAGCTGGTGATGTCCCAATATAAGTGAAACCATTATTGACGGGACAATCAACAATTGACATATCGACAAATGCCCGACACGGCACCTTTTGGCAAACTTTTTTTTATTATGACGTCACAATTAAATGGCCTGCCAAACACTAGTTTTATAATGACATCACAATCAAATGACAATAGGACAATATAAGTGAAACCATCGGGGCAATCAACAATAATACTCAGAAAAAGCCGTTTTGCTTCGTTTAAAATAAGTAAATTTGTATATTTTCACTTAAGAGAACTAGTAGTGGTCCAGTGGCAAAACGTTCGACTTGCAAGCACAAGGTCCCCGATTCAACTCACGGTACCGGGTCATTCCTTAGACTTTTATAAAATATAAGTGATTGGTTCTTCGTCAACGCTTGGCATAAGTAGTGAAAGTTGAGGTATTTTGGACGAAACTTTAAAATGAGATGAAACAAGCATCACTGCATTGGCGTCAGTAAATAGGACGGGTAAAATTGACGATAATTCAACTAAAAGTTCTGACAATTGATAATGTTAAACAACAGTAACACAAACTCACACATATCAATATTTTATAATTTTTATATTGCAATGCACTTTAAGAATACATGTACATATATTCCGCTCAAAATACAAATAAATCAATAGATAGTGTCATATGAATGAATGAACAAACGGATACATGAAATATACTAAATGACAATAACACCAAAAGAATAATATATATATATATATATATATATATATATATATGTAAGAAAATTAAATAATAACTTTATAACTATCAGTACATATAAATGTGTGTGTGTGTGTGTGTGTGTGTGTGTGTGTGTGTGTGTGTGTGTGTGTGTGTGTGTGTGTGTGTGTGTGTGTGTGTGTGTGTGTGTGGAGGGCACCTATAAACACACCTTACACCTTCGAACTTCCCATTGCCCGGCTCTCAAGAAAAGCGCCCTAACTAATTGTCCATCTAAAACTATTGTTTAAATATCATAAACATAATACCAAAATTATAATTTTTTACGGGTTGACACAAATGCTCTAGCCGATAGTTTCTGTCAATTAGACTTCATCAGTTTCACAAAAAATAGCGAGTAGTATTGGACATCATTTACTTTGAATCCGGATATACTGCTACAACAAATTTGGTGATTTTTTTATATAAATCACAGAAGTTCTGATTACCCTTTACAATATGATTTTAAGGTCGCAAACTAACAATTTTCTAGTATTATGTAAAATATGTTCACTATCTAGCAAAAGGTTAAATATGGTAATAAGTAAGATTAAGGATTGGGTGGCTAATAATTCGGTAAAATATAGTATTGTATACTGTATATTAAAAACTTCACATTAAAGATATAATACTCTAGACGATCGTTTCTATCAATTAGACTTCAGCTGAGCTTCAGTTTAAAATAGATTTTCTAAACGAAAAATGGTATCATACAAGGACAAATAATAAAACTAAATGCATAGTTCAGGAATGGTTCCATTAACGATTGTTCCATTCCGTTAAGTTTTGTTTTTGGAATAGATTCTACTCAGATACCGTGACTTTAATCGAAAGTCCGACAAAGTTGCTTCCGGTTTTGTAATATTTCCATTGACAACATTCATTGATATCTTGTTTCTGTTCATCCATGGGGAATTAAGATTTACTATCAAGATTTAATTAAGATAGATGACAAGTGTTATCAATTTCCTATAGGATGCTTTCCATATCTGGCAACTAGCACAGCATGATATTCATATTCCAGCTCATACATACGACAAAATGTTTAACCGGAAGTGATAGTGCCCGCATTTTTCTGAGGCAGCATACTATGATAACGAACCGTGATGGGACGGAACAACCGAAAATGGTCGATTGGATAAACATGGGAAATTGTAAGAAATAGGATTGGGTTACAGGTATTTCTTCATTGTCCCCAGATTCATCATAATTATACCACAATTAAAATATTCTGAAGTAAATAAAAAATAAGATAGTTTAGAAAAAATATCCTCTCCTTTGGTCCATGTTGTTTCAGCAAAGACTAATTTTTATGACCTACGGTCATATTGCAAACAGGTACCACAAATATACAGAGAACGAATACATTTATGGTTCTACGATACACACTCTCAATGTATAGAGCGAAACGCAATGTTTTAATTCTCGTTTTTCGACAAACGAAAAAACGCCACGGTTAGTTATTTCATTTGAATTTGACTTTGGGCTCACTGCTGATGTGACCAATCAACAGGGTATGCTTAATCCTCCATGGCACCTGATACAACCTCTGAATTTCCAGATGTCAGTTTTTGTCCTATGTTCACTAGATTTGTATTCAATATAAATACAATTAATAATTATGTAAAGTGAAACCTCGCTATTACGACCACTTTATTAACTGACTCAAAGTGGTCTGATAAGAGACCTGTCAGTGTGTGTACCACGTTGCTGATTCAACGTTCAACTGCATATTTCATGAGGTAGCTTAGGTATTGATTTTTGCAATTAAAGACTTTCATCGATCGTATACTAAATGCACGATAAAAACACAAACTAAAACGTTATGGTGGTACGAAATAGTTTATATAAAGCTTTTTGTAACACATACAATAAAACAAAAAAACGGTGCTTGATCAGTATTTGTTACTGAAAGACAATACCAAAGGCTTTTGACAATGGGTATAAAACATACAGAAAATATTTACATCATGTCACAGATGTATTGTATAAAAAACTGTTAAACCATGACGTATATTCATTTATTTACAGTGTATGTTTTAATCACGATAAACCCAATCGTCTTTTTTTCGTGGCACAAATATACACTTACAATTTGATAATTGCGGTTTTTGCCGTCCATATTTGACCATTCTGATGTCATATTGTTGCCTATCGTTTCATCGTGTAGATATTTAAAAATTTTCATCTTTCATTCTAACATTCATAATTTTCTCGCATTTTGATAAATGTCCAATTTCAATTCACAGCCATGTCTTTTTGTTTATTTCCATGCCTGGTCAAACCAACTCCATTGCAGTCCATTATATAAATTCTGTAACACTTTATACTGTATCGACTGGCTTTCTAACTTCTTTATAAATCAAATTCTTGCATATGACATCCTGTATTTCCATACAGTTTATAAACTAAAAATATCATTTACTCGGCAGACTTTATTTCTATGTCGTCAAAAAAACTAGTGTAAATCGTGACGACTTCTTGATGTATTCTGAAAAAGATAAAAAGTTCTCAATCAAATGTATATACATCAATTTTTTCACCATAGTAGCTGTGGTCCTGTAAACTTGAACGACAAAATGATACAAATTCCCAGAAATAACGTCAGAAACAATCAATTACCGTGACGTCATTTATGTCGGAAATCTGTATCATTTTGCTGTACACAGTTACAGGACCACAGTTAAGAGCCAGAAGTGGTATAGTAGGCCATACAAGAATAAGCATCTCAAGTCAACTGGACACACCAAGCAATAGTCCTCAATCATATCTTTACCGAAACCTTTAGGAAAAAAGGCTAATAGACAGTGAAAATATATTAAAACGGAAAAATTACTGTTGGTAAGTATCAATGTAAATACAAAATATATTTCCTTTACTACTGAACTTACTGGGGTAAAAATATAAAAACAAAGTTTTACCTTTCTTGAATATCCAGCTTTTTTATTGCATATATTTCTCCGTCAATGGTCACAAGATGTTTCATCCTTTCGAACTCTGAACTTGAGTCTGAAGATGTTCCATCACTTTCCACTTTAAGCCGAAATCCTTTATTGTTCAAACAAAATGTGGAATCGTCCTCCTCCGTCTGCTAAAATGTACAGAGGAAAGCAATATGTATACATAATACACAAATATATTTTGTTGTTGTATTGTTGTTTAACGTCCCACTCAAGAATCCTTCACTCATATGGAGACGTCACCAAATGGCGGTGAAGGGCTTCAAAGTTGGCCTATGCTTGGCACTTATGTCCATTGAGCAGTGAGGGTGCCGACACCTACTGTGACACGGGACCTCGGTTTTTTACTGTCTCGTCCGAAGGACAGGAATCCAACCTGCACCGGCTGGACTCGAGCTCACGATCAAGGGACGAGCGCGCTACCGACTGAGCCAGCATAAATATATTTTAGATTTCTAGCTAGGTATTAATTATGACTATGTTCGAAATATCTAACCTATGATGACCGAAGACAGGTACATAAACAAAATTCTATTTCATATTCCCTAGATCAATAATGTTGTGTATAATGACAAAAGAAAACAAAAGCAAGGTGAAATACAACAAAGACTACTTTAATCATTTGCTATCATCTGCCATACGCTGGATCTATCAAACCTATTTACGGAAACGCCCTTTGTGTTTAACGTGCAACCATTTTGGAAGCCGGCCTGGCTCAGTCGGTAGCGCGCTCGACTCTTGATCTTGAGGTCTTGAGTTCGAGTCCAGCCGCCGGCAGGATGGTTTCCTGTCCTTCGAATGAGAAAGTAAAACTGGAGGTCCCGTGTCACAGTTGGTGTCGGCACGTTAAAGAACCCTGACTGCTCGATGGCCGTAAGTGCCGAGCATAGGCCAAAATTTGAAGCCCTTCATCGGCATTTGGTGACGTCTCCATGTGAGTGAAATATTCTTGAGTGGGACGTTAAACAACAATAAACAAACAAACAAACCATTTTGGTGTCTGCTACATGGGCTACATCAATCATGTTATTCTGTTCATCGTTTACGTAGTAAAATTGTATTAAAATTTCGTGTTGCTTTACATACTGCTAGGAATTATATGGATATCAGCTTCAGGTGAGATGTTACAATTTTGAACACTGCCATTAACTGACACCAATGCAATGAGAGTTCCGTTACTATCACGTCCGTAGTAAAATATGTTTTTTTTTTAAGTCTCATCCGAAAGACCTGCGACTGTCAATTGCCGAGCATTGGCGAATGGAACAGTCAATGCCATTTTAAATTGTTTGGTATAGCGCGATACATGGAATCAAATCCACGACCTCCCACATGAGAGGCGAACGATCTACCACCAGACCACCACAAGCGGTGGCATAAAAATGATAACCAGCTAATATTTAACTGACAATTGAAACTTATCCATTATATATGTTTAACAAGTTTGTCTTGTCTACAACATTGTTTTTTTTCGGTTTTCTGATTTCAGTTTTACTCAGTTTGAATGATCACACACTATGTAAAAACATTTCGTGTGTCCTTGTCCCTTTTTGGGTATTAATGTATTCTAGAAAAGAATGTTCAGTTTTCAGTTTACTTGTACTAAATATGAGTAAGGAAAATGTGTTTGTTTGTTTGTTTAAATTGTGTTTTACGCCACACTAAACAATATCTCAGTTATACGGTGGCGACCACTTTTGAATGCTTGAGGAGGGAAGCCGATTACAATATACTCGGGGAAGGACCGCCGACCTTTCGAAGTTAACATGCAAACCTTTTCAAAAATTAGCTTAAGTTCAAACCTACGGTGACTGTAGGTGAGGGACTTTATGGTTTTAAGCCCTATGGTTGTAACCACTTGGGCACGAAGGCCTTCAAACATGGAATGTAATGGAACAGTAAAATCATAAATTTACTTACAACATTTGCCCGACTGTGTGCCATACGTAAAAATTTGAAAATTTGCATTATCGTCACGGACTCTTTCCAAACGAAAGCAGTATGAACATGTCGGGGTTGTTTGAACATGTTTGGTACGTCAAAGGTTAACGTATTGTCGCTTTTCAATAGGTTACCATTTAAGGCCATTAACAGCTTAAAGGACCCTTCGAATACAACTGTAAAAAGAGAATTTGAATTATCATTTCACCTTGATACTTTTGAAATATTATTTGATTCGATAACTTGATTAAACCAGAGTCCAACATCATAACTTGAATAATTGACATATTTCTGAGAGTATCAAAACTCGAATGACTTTAGTTCAGAGGGGATATTAAAAGTTAATTTTATCTGATAATTGTAGTTGATCAAGCAATTATTTTACCTTCATTATCAGTATATGACTTGAGCCCAGTAACTTTCTTTCCTTCTGCTAAAATTTCCTTCTCTTTTGAATTCATTTCACCCTTCTCTGCACCGCTCTCTTCAACGACAGATGCTCTACCACCAATTTCAAAAATATTCATTTCAAATATCTAAATTATAACTGCGTCTAAAAATATGGACGTTGCTATCTATTTTGTATACAACAGACCACATTCGAGTTGTCTTATTCCGTTCAGTTTTGTCAGAATAGTTTGAACTCGGATCATGTGACTTCAACTGAAAATTTGGCAAGGTCCATTCCGGTTACGTAATATATTTCTTATTTCAATTTATCTGCGAGAAATTACTTTTAGGTAAATTATGTCTCTGGTAAATACGGTAAGTATCATCACCTTCCTGTAGGTCTGTTTTTCAAGTCTGGCGCCTATTACTTCATAATAATTATTCATATTCCTGGACATGATTGCAATAATCTGCTTATCCGGATTATAATGATGTCCTACTTTTCTCTCTGAAACTACACACTATCATGACGAACCGTAACGTAATAAGACAACTGGAAAATGGTCGATTTCCCATGTATTTATAAAATAAACATAAAACATACTTGAGTTTCCAAATCTCTATCAATATAAATCTTGCGATAAATATACATACCGAAACTTTTATGTAATGTATATATCATACTCATTATTTGTTAACGAATTTCTGATATGGGCTTGGTACCATAAAACTGAAGAATTACTTAAGCGTAAATACTCAACTTTAACTAATACAGGGCCCGAGACCATATACAATGAAAATTCTGAGGCAAATTTTATTCTCAAAAGTTAAGAATTTACTCATCTGAGTAAAAAGTGAAAAATCGCGGACCATAAAGCGACTTTAGAATTTTCTCAACTGAGATAAGATTGTCAAGGGACAGTGTAAATATCGTCCAGGACATATGTCCCAATTTATGTCCCGATTCACTTAACTTCCATGTTTGAACATTGTTCTTACCATAATATATGATTAATCATTTAATACCCAACCAAGATCTTTAAAACGCGTTAAAAATCAAGTAGACAGCACGTTTTGTGGCATAAAAAGGGTAAAACATATATACATTTTTAAAAACTTTAAAAACGTCTTGTAAAATGCCAAAACATGACCGAAGTCAGTATATTATACATATAATATGTATAATGTATATCATACACGATATTAAATATAAAAGTACATAAGATAAGATAAACGACTAGGAACATACACTGGGGCACATGTACCGGACTAAATTTACACCGTCCCTATTGTTACTGTAAACAAACGTCGTATGGCCAAAACAAGCCAACACAGAAAGAAGTGTTTGTCTTTTAAACCTATTTCGCTCAAATAAAAAGTTGTTTTTGAAAGCCAAAGGTTTAAACATGTCCCGAAATACTCTAAGGCGACAATGACAATGACATTTGCGTTTATTTATCCCGAGGCGAACATAGGGGCAGCCATTTTCGCTGTTAAGAATTACTTAAGTCAGCTACATGCCGTACTTAAGTATTTTATCACTTGAGAAAGACATTTGTCTAAGAATTTTTTATGGTCCACAACTCTACCCAAGTTGAGAAATTTCTCAAGATTTGAGTAAAATCTTGAAGTTGAGTAAAATTTGATTGGCCAAAAACACAGGTTGTAAATATTATCAGATTCCCAGCATGGCCAGGAAGAATTGCTATCCATCTGCAAGTTCACTGCTTTTTCCTTTTCCAAACCACAAACATGCACAAAACACATTTTGAAATATTATATTCTATATCTATTATTTTCATGTAAGGATCTTACTTGGTGTAAAATGTTATTTCTCCTCTAAAAGCTCGAATACCCGTCATAAAAAACATCCAAAATGGTACAACTACGAATAGAAGAGGAAAGTACTAACAGTAAAATCCATCACATTCAATGTTTTTAAATGAAAATTAAGTTAATACACTTGTAGAAACAATGTATATTTTCCATTTTACAGATGATATGTAACTATTTTTTTCAAATATTCAAGGTAGCAAAGTAGATTGAAAAGTATATATTGAGTTGTGTATTAAATGGAATTTAATACAAATAGTGTCTAAAGTGAGTTTTAAGGGGTGTTTTAAAATTGAGGAAATTTAAAGTCGGTCAAAACCATTACGTCCCTTCATTCCTTGATGTCGTCACTGACTACATGACACGCAGTCACTCGACATGTAGACACAATTATAATAATACATTGATAATATTAAACAAAACATCCTTTTCTGTGCTGTCATAATACTCAGATACTCAAAGACGAAGGGTACATTTATGGATTAATATCATTAGACGTGATATTTTTAAGCCATAATATATGCCATATTGTGTGTCAAACATTTCAACATTGATGTTTAAATAGTAGACCCTCGGTTCCACTGTGATAATGTGAATCGACAGTATACTTCTGTTTTAGGTTATATGCAAAGATGAGCAACATTATGCAATGATTTCACTATTTCAAAAGTAAGAGTAGATCAATATGCCTACGGTCAAGCAATTTCTCTGTAAAATTACCCTGTGTCATTAAGGTCGTTTCGTAATTATTATTTATTGGATGACAGTAATTAAATAAATACGGAGGCAATCATATATTTAACTTTGTAACTGATACCCATCAAACAAGTTTTACATTCTACTTTCTCTCATGTTGAACTAAATCAAGCCGTGGTGCGGAAATGACGATGCGACTGTGTTATATCTACTGACTAGATTATCACCAAGTCTCGACATTAATTTTTTGCTTACTTCTCTTCTCGAATTTAACATTTAAGTCTGCTTGCCATGCATTTTCCTTTTTTGTATAGATTCTAGTATTTTAAAATAAATTAAAAGTTTCGTATTTGACATAACTTTGGAATTGGAAATATGTCGGATAGTTGAGGATATAGTCATTCCGTAGATCTACCCATCACAATTATAAAAAGTACCCACTTTGGCTTTCTCCTACCCATGTTCATTTGCTTGCCCTTGATTATCGATCGACTAACACATACCGATTGACTGACATACTCGTACCAAAGCTCATTGGTTGATCTGTACCTTCTAAGCAATTAGGCCTACTATATTTCCAATAATAACAGAGATAAATTATTGTTATCAGTAATTAAAACTAAATGCTGAAATTTTACATTTTGTGCGCATGATCAACATGCAATTATCGTTTTTATTACAAATGTGTTGAAATAATGTATTAAAAGTTAAGTATGTTATGTCGTAAAATATTCATTAGGTCTCACAAAAATAAGTAGTTAACTTAGAAGTTCGTCAAATTCTTCCTGGGCCCGAAGTCACCAAATTTACTCAATACTCAAGCTCAACTTTTATTTCATTATTTTGACTATAAAATTGTTTATAAAACTTTTGGATTTTAGTGATTAGGAAACATATTATTATTTTTAATCATTTACATACACATTTTTGCGTCACACTTATGATTTTCGTTTAAAAAACGAATAAATACGTTGAGTACGGTACTCAAGATTTGAGTACGTACTCAAGCATATTTTTTATTTTTCTGACGTTTTCTTTAAATGGGTAATAATTTTTATCATTACTTACATTTGTATGCCATCAATATACAAACATGTCCAGTTACAGAATAAAGTTTGCATGTTTTTACCTTAAAATCGCCAAAAGTTAGTTGAGCTTGAGTACTGAGTAAATTTGGTGACTTCGGGCCCTGTATTCTTATTCTTGCTAATTAATCTGTGTACACATGTTTGAAATATATTGCAGATTAATTTCAATAAGGGGTACCACTGTCTTGATGTAAATTTTGAATTTATTGTCACAATATGACATCAGCCTTTTTACTGAGAAAATGCATGTTATTTTCAGAGTTTCCAAATTAGCAAAAATCTGCGTGGATCACCAAATTCCATTCAAATAAGAACAATAGGCCTAATGATAATGAAAACATCACAACTTTAATCACATTCTTTACAATTTATATCACACGGGAGTAAAGGCCGATTTTCTACAACGATTTTAAATTACTTTTTATTTTGGTAAAATTAGGTTTTACAAAAAAGTAACTTAAAATCGGGGCAGACATTTGTCCTTATGTGAATACTGATGGCTTATTTATTATGCAACAAACAACAGCGATATGATTATAAAACCTTGTGCTTATCGATTCATCGATATTAAATTTCTATGCGACAGGACAGTATTGTACCTTTACACTATATCACACATCAGAAGCCTTAAATCTCTAGATCAATATCTGTGCATGTAAAACATTTTCCCAACTTCAAAGACTGCTGCGAGTTTCTCATCAGTTAAGATCACGTGAATGACGAATGACGCAACTTCTTTGTCCAACGTCACAGCCAGATCTTGCCAATACACAGCAAGGGAAAGATACACAACTTCACAGCCAGATCTTGCCAAAACACAGTAAGGGAAAGACTTGACCAAAAACTCATTTGTATTCATTTTATTAATCCTGCGCAAGAATTGTAAACAGTCCGGTCAATCGCTTTTAATGTAATTCTGTCACAAGTGTATAATGTTAAAAAATAACATTCTAAAGTAAAATTATAATATCTTAAAACTCATAAAGGAGCCTATATTTCAACAAGTCTTCTAGACCTATTTTTTCAGCGAATTGTTACTTTGTTTTCGTCAATTTAAAAAGCAAACATTTACGAATAAAAGTGTGATTAGGAAATTTCAATATTGAAGTTTAGTTTATGTTGCTAAAATGCACATACATGTGTACTTTTTCCGTCAATATAATGTGTTATTAACCCCATACTGCAAAATGTGCTTTGACTTGTTCCCAATAAACAACTTATCATAACATTACTCAGTTGATGAATTATCAACTCGTAATAATTAGTCGGATTTCATTATAAATCCTTCTTACAAAGATTGCGGTGCTACAGTCAAAATTGAAGAAGAAATCGTCGATAAGTTTTTAGAGTCTGTTATTTCTCAAACTTATTTGACTACCTATTTTTGTGAGTACCTATCTGGTGGCCGTCATGTGGTATAACTGCTAAATATTAACAGTCCAAACGAAACGATGATTCTAATTCACAAATTCACCAACAATGATAATCTAAAAGATTAAGAAACACATTCAGCGAGTGCTTATTGTTTTATATACAAATAATGCATATCCATTATGCTCTTCTTCCAACTTTGACTTATATAACATATTTTGAAGAGCTTTAATGCACTAACTGTGCTTCGAATTTATTGGCACGCAAAGAAAAGTTAACAAATACATAAACGCATGTATAATTATCTAAATTTCATTTAGGCATGTGAATCTTCAGTTGATTTGAAAAAAAATATGTAAAGACTTGGGTACGGGTCAGCCAACCATTGGTACGATTTGGCGGGTACTGGTTGTGCTAGGTTTGCTGATAGATAATAATTCACTTCAAACGGTGTAAAAATGGTGGTAAGGTAAACACAAATTGTGTCCCATTTTAATCATACGTATCTAGACTGAAAAAATATTGTTTAATCGGACGTAACCCTTAAGAATATTCACTTTTAAGTCGAAGAATACTTCTCAATTTAGATTGCTTAAACTATCTGATTTAGTTTTAAATTTCATTTTTTGAATCATAATATCCCCTTCGTAAGCCAAGTCCCTGACTCTGGATCAAATATATGAGTTTCAAATGAAGTTGCACATGTCGAAAGTGTGAATTGTAAATCATCAATTGATTTCTCTGTCTTGGGTCCATATCATATGGGAAAACATAAAAACGCACTTACGCCTATCCTCTCAGTCTGTTTTGTGTAACCAATGACGTCATCACCAGGGGGCATAATTTTAGTTTCACATTTCTACCTCAAAATATCACTTGTAAGAGATGTTTGACGTGGCAATACTTTGTCATTATCATTTTCAACTTCATGTATATACAATCAAAACATAGAAGTAAAAGTATATGTCATTTTTCGTGACACATTTAAGTGTTCACTTACCTAGATATCTAAGACGCCCAAACCATCTAAATTTTCTGTCTGCGTAGTATAAAAGATCTGTCATACATCCATACGTTGTAGTCGTCCCTCCGTAGCCTTGGAGTTTATCGTCTGCATACACTCCTAGTACATTCGTCCGTGCCGTTTTGCCTAGACGGAATAAAAAAAATCGTGATTTTACGATAATATTAAATTAATATCAATTTTTCGTCTATCATATTCCCTGACCATTAAGTCACACTTCAAACAAGATTCTGTATAATTTATCTCTATTAAATAGGACTTTGGACAGAAATGATCGACTTGGGAATTTATTTTGGCCTTTTTGCAAAACTATAACTATGGTATAATGTTTATAATATTGGAAGCAAACACGTTATCTGACCTTTCCAACTTAACCATATTTGATGATGAAATTAACTGAATATTGCTAAAAAAAATTATAACAGACATGCCTTAACAAAATCATTATTTCTAATTAAGTCATGCATATCAAAATATATCTATATACCGTAAAAGTGGAAATTTTAGCGAGACGCAATTAAGCGTTTTGTCTTAGAAATATGGTATATAATTTAGCAAGAAGTAATTGTAGCGATTATATGAAAAAAATAAGTTAATTCTTTCATACAATGAGGAATGAATTGTTAGCGATTTTTAATTTAAGCGATTTTAACAACTTCGCTAATAATGCCAAAATTGAATTTTCTGTTTATACAGTATCTAAACGGTAGACAAAAACTTCTATTGAGTTGAACTATGTAACTACCTTTAATGACATGCAGAGCGGCATTGAGGATGTCTTTACTTCCAACATTTGATTCGGCGACGCCATTACCAGTACCTGGAAAATAGATATTGTATTATTCAATAAGTAAATTGAAGTCATGCTCACTCGATGTAAAGCTATCCACAAATTTTATACAGTGTCCATGTGGATCAAGCATAAAAAATTCGGAGTTTAAGTCCTGAAAAATCAGAGAAGTCAGGCACTCCTGATAGAGTGAAATACATCTTAAACTGAATTATGATCTGATCCAGGCACCATAAAACTCTCAGCTTAGTCTGCCCAACCAATCAGATTTCAGGATTAACAAAAAATGAGTAAAAATATAGAAATAAGTAATTCTTAAGTTTTATGGTGCCACGCCATGGCATATTTCACCATGCCATACTTACAGTAACACGCGACCTTACTATTTGGTTGGCCCATAGGATCATCCTTGACTTGAATATATTATACCAAGTGCTTTCTGTACAATCATTACCCATTCAAACACGTCTAATGTATGGCCTGAAACAAATTATACCACAAAGATGCTGAAATATTTAACCTTTCACTCAAATAAATTAAACACATGATGGTAAATGCACACCGACCTAAGATCCCACTTACACTGTAGGTGCACCAGATAATTTACACCACCCGAAGGTTCTCAGTCGATCCACCTGGGGGTTCTCAGTTGATACACCCGAGAATTCTCAGTTGATCAGAGTTAACAAAAGTTGAGCATTGTCTTCACATTTTAATAATTCGTTTAGAATAAAGTACTGTATCCCGTATTTAGGACAATTACCACTTGGGATCATGGCGATAGGAAGCTCCAATGGTGCAAGTTTAACAGTTGGGTCATTATAGTTTACTCCAGCCTCGTCCTGTCTTTTTCTCATTAATACATTCATGACTTCATGATACGACCCATCTCCTCCGAGAATAGCGATACTGTTAATAATGAAACTTACATTAGTACATGAATGATCATTTCTTACTGTCAATAGGGTATGAGAAATAGCCTATAAAATCGATATTTCGCAAGTCACAGTCATTATATAACTGTACTTTAATTTGCAAATAAATTATTATGTTTCATATATATTCATTTTCAATGATGGCTATTAAAACATTTTATCTTTTTAGTTTTTGTATCCCTGCCAATTTACACCCGTTATGAATATCATAAACATAATACTAAAGTTATAATGCTCAAGACGATCGTTTCAGTCATTTAGACTTCATCAGTTGACCCCAAGTTGAAATAGAGTTTTTAAAGGGAACGAGGTATCATAAAAGACCGAATAATAAATCTAAATGCGTAGTCAAATCCATATAAAAGTAGTGTGATAAATCAACAAGGTATATAATCGCCCTCTGTAGCACGTGGTGCCATCTGTAGCTGTCATCTGTAGAGTCCCGTGTGCCAGGTGTTTAATGATTGTCTTACAAAGTTATCAAACTATTGCTTGTTTTACTTCGCTGTTGTGGCTGTTATTGTTGCTGCTACTTTTGTTGTTGTTGTGGTCATTGCTTTGCTGCTGTTTGTAGTTGCTGTCGTCGTCGTTGTTTGTGTGTAGTCGACACTATGGCAATCGTAAACAGTCATTATATATGCCGAACTGACAAAGGCGAACACTTTCAAAGGCAAACACTGGTTGACCTCCGATTAGCATATTACACCCTTATCCTGAGAGAAAGAGAGAGAGAGAGAGAGAGAGAGAGAGAGAGAGAGAGAGAGAGAGAGAGAGAGAGAGAGAGAGAGAGAGAGAGAGAGATTCTGAAACGTACTCATACATTTCAATAAAATAATAATGTTTAATTCAATGAAGAATTATAACTGATAACAAACATAAAGGTCGTTTGACTTACCCATCGACTTTACTTAGATCATAAGTTTCTGCAACCTCTGTCATTTGTTTCGGTCTCTCTGAAACTGAAATCAGATTTATTTTCAGGAATATGTGTGTGATTTAATTCATATATCATATATATTTTCATATCTCGTTGCAGTGCCTTATCTCAATTCCCAGTAATCTGTTTCAACAGAATTTTATTCCTCATTGTATTATAATCCAAAAGATACACATTGAAATTAAATTTGATACCGTACGATAACCGTGTATAACTGAAATATCCTAGACGTAGTAAACTTACATCACATCTAACGCATTGTCAATCTTTAAAGGAGTTATTTCTAATCAACAAACTCATCTAATTAACTAAAGGTTTGTTTTATTTTGATCGTGGTATATCATATCTTTGCAAATACAACCCAAAAGTATATAGAATACTACAAATTAATTTACCTGTTGCTCGTATAGAACTCAAGTGATTTCTCTAAAGATAATACAGACACCTAGTAACAATATTTCTCCTGAAACATTCCTTTTCATCAGTGAAAGAAATGTCGACAGGAAAATAAATAAAAACGGTTCTTACCGATAACGTCACATCTTATATTTGCAAGTTTAAACACGGGAGCAACTATATTGCTGTAATCTTGTTTTCCCGTACCACCTCCACCAATTGGGTTTATCAATACCAACAAATACTTAGGCCGCTTTGCTACTATAAAATTGAAAATTTTGAGAATTGAGAACGACAATATATGTTGTTCAATGTCAGATCAATATATACATTAATACAAATGTCAAATTATCTCTTTCACACACACACACAACACACACACACACACACACACACACACATATATATATATATAAACTTGCGCGCACACAAATACATACTTACATGCAAAAGAGGAAAATTATACTTAGGATGCAAATAATGTATGCAACTTAGCAAAATTACATTTAATTGAATTTGCAAAAAGATTTCCCCATCGTTTGCTACTTTATATATTCCATATCTCATCCAGTTACTATGACGCTATGCACACAAACCACAGTTTTGTGTTGTGTTTTTGTGAAGTTGTTGCAAATTACGGTATTGTAGTCTACATATAGTCCTAAATTATGCACGGTATTTACATGTGGACAAAACAAATCAATCACTAGTTATGATGTACGCCCAAAATTTAATTTTAGTCAAGGACGACAGAAACCTTGACTACAAATCAAAACATTCGTGGTTGAAATTTCCCCAACCCATAACTCCTGTAATACCTCGCAAGTATTAGTATAAATAACAGACTAAACACTAATCATTATTTTAGAATTTAAAACCACATTTTATCGACAGCATGAATCTTTATTTGCTCAGTGTAGGGGATCCTAGTGATATGAATTAATATACTTCTCAATTCTCAAGTATTAATTTAAATTCTGCTGAAATAAAACTCTTGAAATTGCAAACATTTGGACCTCATTTTTTATGGTGGAGGAGATAATCCGGTTACAATGTACCCGGGAAGAGACCACCGGCCTTCCACAAGTATAAACCTCACAAAAAACGTAATAAATTAACACAAAATTCAAAAATATGTATACATCTTGGAGGTTACAATTTTTAACAGAAAAAATATTCAGCTTTTCCTAAATAGCAGTTTCCGGGATAATAATTCTACATCAGTTGCATTAATGCATACCTTTTCTTAATTTGTCTGTTAGGTCTCTACACAGTTGATCACACACAATTTTATCACCGGACAGCTGTACTTCCGTTTTGATTAATTTGTAACCATCCCCTTTCTTAATGTACCACAGACTCGTTGATGATTCTTTTTCTTCGCAGCCAATCACATCATTTATATTCAATTTTACTATTTAAAAAAAGAAAACATAATTTGAAAAAACAGACACACAAACATAACAAAAACAAATTTAACTGAAAGGTAAAATATAGAAAAATGTTCATATTCACAATTAAGTTCATGGATGGTATTATTTTACTGATTGTGAAGGGGTCTTCGTGGCCGAGTGGTTAGAGCATCGCGCTTTGAAATACGAAGTCTCTCACTTCTGGTCAGCGCAGGTTTGAACCCCGCTGGAACCTAAGATGATTTTTGTGATAAATTTTGCCAGTATAATTTCGGAAGGGCGATCGTTTCTTCTCGGATACTTTATAAAAGGGTTCTCTCCCCTACTATTAAACACTGGCCACCGCCATATAACTGAAAAATTGTTGACTGTGGCGTAAAAGTACTAAAACACTATTGATAATACAAATTCAAATGCTCATAGTCATTAGTGGATAAAACGTAAAACAAGATCGAAGAATTTTAAATTCTAATTGACTCAAATTTACAAGTATATCGTTTCCGAACTCAACTTTGTATTATATTTTAGAAACAAAACCGTATTATGAATATTTGAATAGCATTGATTCAAATTTTTTTCTTGATAATTAATTAATGATAATCAGTTTGTGCTAGGAGAACACTAGAGGAAATGCTCGTATATAAGTTCTTTTATAAATCAGCATTAAAATTTTCATTACTTAAAAGTGTCATTCCAAAAATACAAGTAGTTACAAGATTGTAATTTGTATTTATTATGCCCCCACTGGGTGCCTCAAATGCACAAAGATCGTATTGTAGAACTATGTTTATACGATAACACCTTACCTTCGACATTTGTGTTCTTGAGCAAAACGTCCTCATCTGTTAATTTGAAGGTTGACAATTCCCCATCAATCTGCACGGAATACTCCATTGTTGTCCGAATGATTAGTATACACGGATAAATCAAGAATTTAAAATCTCGCAATCTATACTTCTGTTTTCAACTGTGTAAGCAACGATACAGGCGTAGTATCTAGTCAGTTGCAGGTCATGTACAGTATTTCTTGTACGGGGTGAATCAAAATTATCGATCTGTAATGAGGTGTTTTAAACGACTGAAATATATACATAGTTATTGAAGGCTTTCAATTTAATGGACTATTATTTTGGTTTGAATGTTATTTACGAGAGACTTAGAGGCTCGTGTGGGGTATATACCTATTCGAATAAAAGAAATACTTGTAATTATGTTTTATAGTTTTAATATAAAATGGGGATAAATATTAAAGACACTTATTAACACCTGGCTACCGATAACAAATCTTGTTAAAGAAAAACTACGGTGTCAGGTTTAGGACATAATTTACAACGAGATGAAAAGTCGTAGGAACGAGTTTTATAATAAGATATCCATCTTTTTACAACGTAATAATCGTAGGGACGCGAATACTAAGACAAGGGAACGAGAAACGTAATTCGCGGGGGCACATACATGTTACATACATCTATATATGTCTATATGTCGATAAGAGGTATTTACAAATCATGACTTGAAATTAACCAATGAATTGAAACGAGGTCTTTTAACATATTACATATTTGAAAATAATGGGGTTTTATGAATTTTTTATTAGTCATTAAAATCTTTCCCAAAACATTTTTAAACATTGTCTATTCAAATTCAATGAGATATACAAACTCTCATTAACAGATGTTGATATATTTGTGTACGACATAAGGTATTATGTAAGCATTAGAACAGTGCAAGTGTATGTGTTGCATTATATCAATCTCAGATACCAAAGTATAAATCAATAGAATGCCCAGGACAAAGATACAAATCCGGTAAAAATGGACAAGCACGGACCTCTGGAAACCAAGAGGTGGGATCAGGTACCATGGAGGAGTAGCATTCCCTGTCGACCGGTCACACCCGCCGTGAGTCCACAGTCGAGTCCAGTGAAATACGTGAGGAGTGTATCCTCGTCACAATTGGTACAGACGTCTCAACAACCGCCAACGAAAAGGCAACTAAACATTTCACCCAGTGAAACAGAGTAATCGCAAACAGGACTATTATACGTAAAATTTGCGGAACGTTGACATTAAACACGGTTTTCGATATCCCTTTGTCAATAATTTGTCAGTGAGTAGTTTACCTCTGTATATGAAATCTTCATATGTTGTACACGCCCTGGCATATCGGATAATTTGTGAAATATAAACTCCATATGCGGGTGACTGAGGGATATTACTACTTAAATGTGGAAAATGTACGATGGGAAAGCCGAAATCGTCGCGTTTGTCGTATAGCTTAGTTGCTAATTTCCCGTCTGTGTCTATATTAAGTAAAATGTCTAAGTATGAAGCATGTGTGCTTGATTCTGTTGTATCATTAATTTCTAGTTCGCTGGGACTAATTAAATTTGAATATATATATATATATATATATATATATATATATATATATATATATATATATATATATATAGATATATATATAGATATATATATATATAGATATATATATATATGTGTGTGTGTGTGTGTGGGGGGGGAAGTGGTATTTACAAATCATGACTTGAAAGTAACCAATGAATTGAAACGAGGTCTTTAAATATATTACATATTTGAAAATAATTGGGTTTATGAACTTTTTATTAGTCATTAAAATCTTTCTTCAAACATTTTTATTCATTGCTTATTCAAATTTAATTATATATACAACTCTCATAAATACATAAGGTATTAAGTAAGCATCAGAACAGTGCAAGTGTACGTGTTACATCTTTACTTTTACTTGATTAAAGATTAACTTGCGCGCGGAGGAGCGCAATAGAAGGTGTACTCTGCCTCATGCCATTTAACTTTCAGTAAATATCAAAGATGTCAAAGTTAATCTTCTTATAATTTAATTATAAACATTTACTACTTCACGAACGGGATATTTAGTTGATCAAATAAGGTTTTATTTTGTTTTATAAAAGTAAACAAATAGGTATCAGCTGTTGAGCGCGTATGAAAACACTGGCCTAGCAACCCACGATGGCAGCGAGAGGGACCGACGCTGGGAATCTCACTTCAAAATAAAACCTTTGATTTTTCGAATTAAAAAAATATGTAGTGAATAATAAAAGCTCCAATTAATTAAATCAGTTGTTTAGTAATAAAAAAATGATCTCTTAACATTATATTTTCAATTGAACGAGCAAAAATCACTTGAATAGGAAATGATGGTCGTTCCTAACGATAGCATGTTGTCATTTGATGTGAAAGAATTTATGTGAAGAAAATGATGGTCGTTCCTAACGATAGCATGTTGTCATCTGATGTGAAAGAATTTATGTGTACTGAATGACCTCAGATTTAGACGGTTCCAATTATTCAAGAGGTACGCAAGGTACCGTTGACTGAAACAACAGGTTACTTGAATGAAACCCATGACGAAAACAAAAGAAGCTGAAGTATGTATACAAGATAATTTAAACATGAAGTGTGAGTGATAGGTAAATAGATAAATAATATTTAATGAAAAATTGAAAAACAACTACCCTCATAACCTGTTGATATGTGCTGTTCAAAACGTGACGCAATCACTCTGATCTGCCAACACGGGATGTTGGTTTCTTTTGACAATTAAAACATTACCGGGGATGGATCCGTATCGGAGGTTTGGCTTTTATAATCGAGAATTCAGTGATTTATTTACATAATTATCAATTTTCTTTCCTGTCATGAAATGAGGAATTGTACACGATTTTTGTTTTTCATTTCGGAATGGACAAACATACTGTATGTTGACAATGTCCAAATACGAGCCCTGGACCCTGTGCTTCGGTAGGCTAGGTATCGGCCCTATCCGTCATAAAAATAGCATGATGGCGCGTTTATATTTGTCAGGACTCCTGAATTATACGATCTGTTATATTAGTATTGATATTATAAAACATGAACAAAAAGTGTAATGGTTTTATTTATGTTTTTGTTCGACAGGCATACTGTGTGCATGTAAACAGTGCCGTTGAAAGTAGTCCCTTCTGCATTGTAACGTCAAGGCCTCGTGACGTAGCAATGC
Organism: Atrina japonica; assembly: GCA_030159075.1. Taxonomy (NCBI): domain Eukaryota; kingdom Metazoa; phylum Mollusca; class Bivalvia; order Pterioida; family Pinnidae; genus Atrina; species Atrina japonica. Next base: position 757,147 of record BROG01000270.1, read on the forward strand.
CAGTTATACTGGAACAAAGCAGTATACACAGATTTAACTTGCTTTTCTCCAGCCAATCAGCGAACAGTATTTATGTAATATTAAATTATTGTAAAATAAGAAATAAGAGCTATACACAGGCATAAAATTATCTTATAATCCTATATACTTTGTGAAAATAAGGTCAGATCCAGTGTGGTATGCATATACAAATAGTAAGGTTAAATTAATAAAGTGCCAGACTGGGTTTCTCAAGCAATATATATAGGAATTTATTAATTTCTATGCCTGTGTATATATATTTTTTTATTAATGTTTATCAACCTAAGTAGTTAAAAAGGAAAGAAATATTTTTTGGGAAAAAATGCAGCTAATGCCCCTTTTAATATCCAAATATAGATTTTTGGTACATGTGTTTAGATGTTTTCATATATTTACATACTTTAAGCAGTTTGGGTTTATTATATAGCGGTACATGTATTCTTTATCAGCACATCATATATAAGTCAGATGTTCTCATGGTTAATTAGTGTACTCTATGTACTCTATCATAAGTATCATATTCTGTGTTATCATAATTAGAACGTAATTTGCACTGTTAATTAGTATTTTTAATACATTTGGACATCCTTACGAAGACCGTTATAGGTATGTATGATAGTGAGTGACAGCATTGGATAATGACAAATGAGACAATAATTGTGGTCGGGATTGCTATAAAAGCATCCAGTATGCGAGAGAAGCAGGGAGTTGAGACGCATGCGCATGTGCGATGCCATATTGTTATATATATATATATATATATATATATATATATATATATATATATATATATATATATATATATATATATATATATATATATATATATATATATATCAATAAAACATCTACACCAGAAACTTTTTTTGGACTGATTATATCTCATTATAAACAAAAAATGTTCTTTACAATTGGAAAGTATTTATAAAACAGCAAAGGCAGAATGACAGAATGAAAAGTAACAATGATCAAATTTGCTATTTGCTATTTTCGTCGTTGTTATTGCCATCGTTGTTTCTTCTGTGTCGCTGTCATGCAATGGCAAGGCAATGAGAACAACTTTCTTTTAGCATCGTCTACGACTCATGTAGACCTATTTACGTGTTGAAATATATCCTATTTCCTATCCTATAAGTATTTCAGTGAATACGAATCATCGCGTTATCTCCATTACCGTTTTAATGTCTAAGTTGTCCAATTCTAATGGATTTGGAGATTCGGATGCCCACTGATTCTTCATTACACTTAAAATATCATTAACAATACTAAAGTTATAGTTTTACAAATGAGGCCAAAACGACCGTTTCTGTTATTTAGACTTCATCAGTTGGTCTCGAATTTAATATAAATGTATACAATTATCGAAGATGCTCCATCAAATGTTGTCACTGTAATCGGGCTATATTTGTTTTTTGCAGAAAATTATGTCTTTTTGGAAAGAATTTAGTTAAACATAGTTATGTAGACTTGAAATATAACTTGCCATTTTTGTATCGATTCAAATAACTCACAAAAGGCGTTGGACGCTATCTAGACCTCTTTTTTACTTCCATGTTTTGATTCGGGATTCAAATTTTAAAGGGGCATTAGTTGTGTCTACCAAAAACTAAATTATTTCAATTTTCTTTACTGAAAAACCTGGGTTTCTCAATCAATTTTCACAAAACATATACGAATTTAAGAATCTTTATGGCTGTGTATATCTCTTTTTGTCATTGTATATCAATCTAAGTAGCAAATAAGGAAAGAACATTGTTTGAAAAAACACACAGCTAATGTCCCTTTAAACAACGCATGATTTTTATTCGATTGATAAAATATTTATGAAAAACGCGATGAAAAACATTTTATAAAATTTATGAAAGGGTACGTATAGAGAACAAACATTTATTGGCAAACGTCACTAGCGTCAGTCAGTCTTTGTGGTACTTTCCATATATATTATTTATTGTTTTACACACTCAACAATTTTTCAGTTATATAGTGGCGGCTAGTTTTTAATGGTGGTGGAGATAGCCCGTTTACAATGCACCCGGAAGAAACTTTTCATAATAAGTGAAATGCTCTTGTTGAGTAGTACGAAGACAAAAAACAATTGTATCAGTTGAAACTCAGGTAAAGGGAAATAACTCTGGTAACCTTCCTAGAAAATTTGATTCTTTGGTGTTTTGCTATATTTATGATACTGTCTCTATAGATCAGCTACTTACTTTTGTAACGAACTCTATCCTTGTAAAATTCATAATCGATCAGTTTTGACACAGAAAACGGCGTTTCAGACTACATAGTTTTGTCACTATAAACATTATACCGATGTCTCTATGATATTGTAACAGGCACAAAAAATATTTAAAAACATGGACAGAATTATCATGTTCTAACGACAGAATATATATAGATAGCAAGAGACACGTCATTTACATATACATTGCTTCCAGTCTTATAACAACTTATTTTCTGCTTGAACAAAACTGATAAATATCACTAGTTTAATATTTTAGAAAAATTAACATATACATCGAAAACAACATATCCATTGACAATCAATTACATAAAAAACCCGATTTGACAAAACAATTTTATATCATTCAGTCACAATGATAGATAACCTATGCGTCTAACATTCTAACTTCTCTTTAACATGTACACTTGTTTTCTTATTCACTTCTGCTACTAATTTAATACAATGTGCATATATACCGTCATGAAAAGATATATATATATATATATATATATATATATATATATATATATATATATATATATATATATACATGTGTGTGTGTGTTTGTTTGTTTGTGTGTGTGTGTGTGTGTGTGTGTCTGAACATATAGGTATACAGTTTTAGATAAAAGTTTTATTTCAAATTCAATCTTTAAAATACACAATTCTATATTTCAACTTCCTTCTCACGCAAAAGTGTATAATTCTTTTATATGTTTATTCCCTGGCCTTACATGTAAAACTTCCTTCATGGTAACGTTTTGATTTGCACAGATCGTAGAAACATTTCATTGGTGAAAGTAATGTATCAGTTCTTCCAAGATAAGCGAAAATGCCAGAGTGTAAACAATAGTGAATTCCGAAAGGTAAAGTAAAATAAAGAAAGTTAAGTTACCAGAACGTCATATTAATTAAATCATTTTATTATTTTTATCAGTTTAACTTCAATATAAAAATTGCAGATACCAAAGTATTAATCTTCAGAATGTCTAGGATACATATACAAATCTAGTGAACATTGGACAAACACTGATCTCTGGAAATCAAGAGGTGGGATCAGGTGCCAAGGAGGAGTAAGACTCCCCTGTTAACCGGTCACACCTGCCGTAAGTCCACAGTCAAAATTTCATTTGTTGATGAAAACTTAAATATTACCGATTTTCGAAGAACTGGTGAATATTAACTTTTGTTCTTTGGTCAAAATATATACACGTTCGGTTTTGTTCAGAGAATCTCTCTCTTTATATCTGAACCCATAGCTTTTATGGTACATATTTGTGGTTAACATTTATCAAGGTGTGTGCTTCACAAAAAGCGTTGCTCTGATGCTATCATCCCGAGGCATGCGTGCATATATTTGCTGAAGGAGTATCACTGACTAGATTACATTTATAAACAGAGGGGAAATATATCTACTTTGAAAGGAAACTATTTGCTGACTTTGAGGAAGAAAATTACTGTGTCACGTTATTTTCAAAACACAAAAGACATAACGAGTTGATCAGTGTTTTAGAGAAAGGGGTCTGAGTTTAAACATGATCCCTTTCATACTGTTTTGACAGTTATTATTATGTCTTTTTTATAGACTTAGTTCTTATCCGTCTAGCTAGCATTCCTGTATAACATATGTGAAGATTAATTAGTAAAACATACCAGTCAACCAACAGAGAAATGACATCCTTGGTGATTCATTTTATTTCAATGAAGTTTGACAGGACAGTAAATAAAATGATGTGATACTTACGACTATTACAAATCACACAGGTACTCACAGACTGCACTCAAGTATTCTGATACGACCCCTTCAAACATTGCCTCAACATGTATCCGAAAAGGAATGTATCAAAATACGACAATCCAGTCAACGAACACCTTTCAAACAGAATACATATTTTCTCTACACATTCTGGTCCCAAAATCTCCATATTTACTCAATACTCAAGCTCAACATTTTATCTGTTATCTAGACTATATAGTCGTCTGACTTTGCCTAAATGGGAAAAAACATTATCATTTGTCATTATTCACATAACCAACTTTGGGGAACACATCACTCTCCTATCAAAAATAATAAATACGTTGAGTACAGTACTCAAAATTTGAGTATGTACACGATTAATTGTTTTTCAATATTTCTGAAGTTAGCAATAATTTCCATCATCCTTTATATTTGTATGACATCAATATACAATATGTATACATATTGTTGCAACATTGCAGTAGCAACATACGTTATGTGTCTTCTACCTTACAATTACTATTAAAAGGTATTTGAGCTTCAGTACTGAGTTAATTTTGTGGCTTTAAGTCCAGGTTTCCTAGAGTATTTTGTCAAATGCATTTCTAATTCCTGATCATAACATTGTCAGTTGTCCTGGCCGGCCAACGTAATTGCAAAAATAATTTGATACGCCCACTTATCAAATATATTGCGTTTTGATTGCAAGTTGTAGAAATCGCAAAAACATCATAATAACTGTAAATTCTATATCAAAATAAAATTGACTTAAACTGGAAGCAATTGATTTTAATCTTTCTCCCACTTCATCATCAATATTATGAAAGTTCAGAAATATACATTGTAGTTTTATTGTTGTATATATTGTCATCTGTGGCATTTTTAAGATTGCTTAAGCGTATGATAAAGAGTGGATTAATAATGTTATAATCAGATCTAAAACGAACTCATTACCTTTTCATCGAACTTGAGATGTTCCTATGGAACATTTGCGACGAGTGCGGTATGCTTACAGGGAACGCAAACTCCTTCTGGACCACTGGTCCCATACCTTTTGGGATTCTCAAGTTTTTTCATGGTGAGACCGTTATTATATTCAATTTGTCGCATGCTATTGGACTTGGAGCTTCGAATATCCATTGGAACTCCTTCATTTTTACTTTAATAAAACATTTTTCAGAATCACAATCATCATAAGATATGTTTACAAGATAGACTAGTGGTATTGTCACCTTGGCATGGCTGTTGGAATGGCTGTCGGATAATGGCTGTTCATTCATTTGACTGCATGATTAGATGACATGATTTATTTCAATGTCAATTTATTTCAATTATACATGTATTTCATACACTTATAATAACAATCTTATTTTAACTGGTTACACAAAATACTGTCTGACAATAATTTATAAACAGTGTAAAACCGTACCTTGTATTTAGACAAAACTACACAAATATTTCTATCCAAATTAGTAGATTACACGAGATCTTTACTTCAACGATCAAGTGCAGTCTGATGATACTATGGTGGCTGATTCGGGACATCGTCATATCATGATATCGTAATATCGTATAGTGATATCGTAATATCGCGATATCGTAATATCGTATCGTGATATAGTATATTGTATCGTAAAATCGTAACATTGCGTTGCATTAAAGGAAGCAAAATTACGATGTCCCGAATCAGCCACCATATGATAGAAACATTTCTGTGGTTTTGTATTTAGTACAATTTGTTCGACAATATTACGAAATAAGGTAAACATGAACGAGTACCAATATATGATCGAAACTCCAAATCAAATGGGATAGAAAAAAGGGTCTTAACATCAAGAACAAGTGTGAATCCCAAACGGGTTGGGACCAGGTGTCCGGAAGGAGTCAGCGCCCCCTGTTAGCATGTCACACGTGTCGCAAATGTTACATGGAAACCTCTCGAGTTCGGTATAAAGAAATTGATATATTTTATTTACATGATAAGTTATAAATAAAGGACAGTATATGACAGACATAAGGGCTATTTATAATCGCGATAAGGACTGTATATAAACTTAATTATCTGTGAATATTCACACTACAAATATATATTATCGCCTCCCGTTATTTATTCAGAAACAATAAAGACCTGCCCGAAGGTTTATTACAAACTAGAATACATGATATGATTCTCGGGAGATCTATATAACAATAAAACAAAACAAATTATATATATATATATATATATATATATATATATATATATATATATATATATATATATATATATATATATATATATATATATATATATAAATGCGTGTATGTATTTGTATGTCTGTCTATATATAAAATATATAAATACATGCATAAAGATATTGACATTCCTCTTTATTTATAGTATCAGAATAAGTTTCATATATACGATCGGTCACATTATCAGTAGTTTGACAACAAACATTACAGATCACTCAGACTTTGATAGAAATATAATGTTTATTTATCGTCATTTACTGTGGTGGATATGTTTACATTGACATGGGATATATCGTGACTATTAACCACCGATCTCGAACTGGTCACATCAACCTTTCCGTCAACTCATAAAACATGTTGGTTAGCATCGAGTATACTTGTTTTTATATTTTGAATATCTCTGGCCGTGTTGCTTATCCCAGCGAACTAGAAATTAAAGACACAACAAAATGAAGCACACACGCTTCATACATAGACATTTTACTTACTGTAGACACATACGGGAAATTGGCAACTAAGCTATACGACAAACGCGACGATTTCGGCTTTCCCATCGTAAAATTTCCACATTTAAGTAGTAACATCCCACAGTCACCCGCATATGGAGTTTATATTTCACAAATGATCCGATATGCCAGGGCGTGTTCAACATATGAATGTTTCATATACAGATGTAAACTACTCACTGACAAATTATTGACAAAGGGATATCGAAAACCGCGTTTGATGTTAACGTTCCTCAAATTTTACGGTCGGTATAATAGTCTTGTTTGCGATAAGTCTGTTTCACTGGGTGAAATGTTGAGTTGCCTTTTCGTTGGCGGTTGTTGAGACGTCTGTACCAATTGTGACGAGGATTCGTTCCTCACGTATTTCATTTGGACTTGACTGTGGACTCACGGCGGGTGTGACCGGTCGACAGGGGATGCTTACTCCTCCATGGCACCTGATCCCACCTCTTGGTTTCCAGAGGTCCGTGTTTGTCCATTTTTGCCGGATTTGTATCTGTTTCCTGGACATCCTAAAGATTTATACTTTGGTATCTGAGATGTTTTATATTATTTTAGATATATAAGATAGTCGTCTTTTACAGTGGTTACTGTTAGACGTATTTAAGGATAAATCTGAGTTATTATTGTTTTTGCCCTTTTCGTTTGAAATCTCCATCCATTTTAAATTTGAACTCGTCCGGCCTGGCTTAGTCGGTAGCCCGCTCGACTCTTGATCGCGAGGTCGTGAGTTCGAGTCCAGCCGGCGGCAGGTTGGTTTCCTGTCCTTCGGATGAGACAGTAAAAACGAGGTCCAATGTCACAGTAGGTGTCGGCACGTTAAAGAACTCTCACTACTCAATGCCCGTAAGTGCCGAGCATAGGTCAAAATTTGAAGCCCTTCACTTGTCTTTGGTGACGTCTCCATATGAGTGAAAGATTCTTGAGTGGGACGTTAAACATCAATAAACAAACAAACAAACTGTAAATTCGAACTCAACTGATGAAGTCTCATTGACAGAAGCGATCGTCTTGAGTATTTGTTTTGTCTTTTTTTGCAAAATAATATTTATATAATATTTGGATCTTCGGATAAACAAATAAATACATACGTTTTCATTTTCATCACACGTTTGAATTTAAATATTTTATCATATTTTAACTTAATAGCCTCCGGGGAGATAAAAACGGCATAACGAAGTATTTTTTTATCAATTCACCTCATAGTTTTCATATTCAAATTAATGACTATACATGTATTTTGAACCTGAACGAAACCTGTTTGCTTCTTTAATTTTTCTAAAAGAGCGGGTCAGTCGTATTTTGTGAATATATGCATTAAGTTGATTGCGGCTAAGACAATAACTTTATTAACTTTATATATGCTTGTATAAGATTTGCTTACTCAGCATTTTTAAAGAATGAAGTGAATTATTATAATTAAGGGTCTCCGTGCTTTAAACCACGAAGCCCTTCTCTCGTCTTGGAGAACATAAGCTTCGTGCTGTTCAGAATGTTTTTCCATAATCCATTGCATTTATACTCGATGCTTTAAAAAAAAATTAAAAACAATCCTTAAATACAACCAAACTGACTTCATCCTTTATATCCTTTGTGGACCCCCTCTCTGTATTTAGGATAAACGTATTCTAGTCTTTTCAAATAAACAAAATTATTATTCAGACCTGTTTACTCACCGTTTTATGCAAGTTGTTATGTTGCCCTCTTACATAACTGTTAAATGTGCATTTCATTAAGGAAAAAACTATAAAAATTAAATCAAACGTCTCCAACCGACGAATAGCGACTTTATAGAAATGAATTTTAAATCAACTGTTTTGATGGACCACAACAACACGAAATATATGCAAGTGAATTTGAAAGGAAACAAATGGGATTTTCCATTATCAAAAAGCGTGGGCAGATTATCGGAAAGTCATGTAATAATCTAGGACGGTTGATCAGCATAATACGGTATACAATTCCCATATTTCTGAGCGCATGTATTTTTGTTAAACTTTGAAAAAAGAAAAAGAAAATTAAAGATATTAATAGAGAGACATAAAATATAAACAATAATTACCCATCCTGTCACAGAGATATTGGTATCATTTACATCACAACATTAATCTACCACCATTATAACCTTATATGATTTGACGGATCATTTATGTCTTTTTTCAAAAAAAGAAAATAAGTTTAGAGAATATTTGTTTTTATTAATTGGAGCTCAACTGATGAAGTCTAATTGGCAGAAACGGTCGTCTTGAGCATTATAATTTGGTATTATGTTTATAATATTTATAAAGGAAATCACAGGTATATTAAGCAAGATAACAACTGGAAAGTATAAAATGCTGTAACGATTTATACGCATGTCTCAGAAAGAAAGTAGTTTAAAAACTCCACGTCTGGGAGTAAATGTCTTCATACCGGACTAAATATATGTGCAATACTTCATATGTAAATACAGTTACGTTAATTTATAGTCCATTATGTTTGCGTACATGTAACCAGTAAATAGAATGTATATTTACAGTGTTAGTTAACAGTCTACGTAAACTTAGTACTAGAATAAGTAACACAATCATAAATATCAGACTGAAATAATTTCAAACATAAATACACGTATATAGAACAGATATAATATAGAGTGGAACATCGCTATTAAGACCACTTAACTGACTGACTAAATGTCGTCTGATTTGTAAGTTGGTCTCTTAAGTGAGGTTCAGTTTTCAGGGGACTGAATATGTGTGATCTATAATGTGAGATGGTCTTTAAAGGAGATTCTACTGCAGTTCACCAGTCCTATAAAAGCATATGGCGATATGACAAGTGCAAAGAGTATATGTTTCCAAATTTAACAAAACTTAAATAATATTCAATTATTGATCAAAGAACTATCAGGTACATACCGTTTGTTGAAAGTACTGGCTGTTTTCTGAGAGGACTTGGCTGTTTTTACATTTACTAGTATGATTTAGAGTATCGTGTAATCCTATTTCAAATCGGAAAATGAACTGGAAACGGACTAGACGAAGGGCATAAACACTCTTTTCATAAAAAACGTAATCATGCCGTATCTAAATGTAACTACAAGAATGTGACTGACAAAATGGTACAGATTCAGTCTACGTTTACTCCTCCGTGACACCTGATCCCATATCTTTATTTCCCAATCTTCACGATGTTACTTCATTATATAGTACTATAGACTTCTTCATGGTTAACAATATCTAACGTTATCATGTTCGTTTATATGCAATTTTGGGAAAATTGAAAATCACATGGCGTGCTATATACCATGGGGTCAACAAACTCGATATACACTTGCGTGTTTTGTATCATTCTTTAATGCGATTTTCTACACTCCATAAACCTATTGTTTTCCACAATATTGGTTCAACAATGCTTATGTAGACCACAATATGTCAAGCTTCAATCATATTTAATATTGAATTTCAATAATTATACGCTAAGTACTCCGTGTAAGCATTTAAGTCAATTAGTAGATTAAGTACCTATGTTTACAACGGGAAAACAAGAATAGAAACATTATAATCTCATTTAGAAACTAATCATTTTAAATTGTTTTGACACTTGAATGCCTGAAATTTGAATCACATTACCACAAAGGTTTTTTTATGACTGTTTCGTAATGGCAGCAAATAAACCCACTTCCGGCATGCATATAAACACTATGATATTTTAAAATCTGGCAACACATGAAACTCTTACACATGACATAAGTATAATAGAATATTAAAGGTTCAAGAATGTTCGAGTTTAATCTAACTCGAAACCTCATCAGATCAACTTTACTTTTTCAGATATTTGGGTCATGGTTATTATCCTGTCAAGAGCAATCATTGATCTAATTCCTCATTAACATACATTTGAATATCATATGTTGTATAAAATCAGGGTCTCTGTGGTCGAGTGGTTGGAGCATCGCGCCGCTTTGAACCATGAAGTCTCTCCCCATTGGAACTTGTCAGCTTACTTGTGGGAGGCCGATGGTCTCTTCTCAGGTACATCGGTAGTCTGGGCCCGTTTTACGAAAGGTCCTCGGTCCTAAATCCTAACTTTTAGTATTTTAGTTTTGCAACATGAACTGGACATATTTTGTAAACTTTGTTACCCGTTTACATACACTATATCGCTCGAAATGTGCCCATATATGGGTTTATTTAATTAAACTGCTCAGGTTGATTTTGAATGTGTAAATGCACTGTGATATAATGATATAAAGTGCGAGCATCAACTTGGAAATATGTGTCAAATGAAAATACAGAAGAATATGTCCAATGTTGCCGTTATGACCCTATATCGTATGTACTTTCTTTGTAATTTTGAACATAAACTGATGAAAGTGTTAAAACCCAAAACTAACATGTAACGTGAAGATCATTACAAATTTCTAATAACATTTCTTTAAAGGGATGTACATCAGAAGTTTATGTTTAGCAGTATCGTCCTGGACAACCACAAACTACCCACTTCACCTGATACAAGAAAACTACAGGTAAACTGCAGATAAACAAGTAATGAAGTGGTTAAACTATCATATAGCCATGTTCACAAGCATCAGAAATCTTGAAGTAAGCCACAAAAGCAAACCGAATAAACAAAGAACCGCTTTAATAATATGTAAATACGATTGTTAACAAAACATTACAGTGTTTGACGACACAACTACGGCAGTATGACGTCACATGTTTTATACTAAACGTATGACAGCGCATATTGAAACAGCACCCAATACATGTGAAATATGAACATGCATTGGAAATGGTAAGGTTACACGTTTGATAATATGTGTGGTAAATTATTAGGTCAAAATATACATTGGTACCAAATTTTGTTTTAAATGTGCTTGCATTAACACTCTGTCTCGGAATCATCTGAATTTTCAGTCTGTTGTATTTGGTTTTCAAGATATCGGAAATCATCACTTCCGTTTATGGGTTCCCTTTTCTCAAAGCGTGGTAGATAAATCTGAGATGCGGGTCTCAATTTTTTATCATCGCATTCTACGTTTTTGTTTTCATCGTCTTTATCGTCGTCATCACTAGACGATTCCAAATCAGATTCATATGCACTGTCCTTCATTATTTTACTTGTAGTGTAAGTCCGAGCTTTGAATTCCAAACTTGTTTTAAACCACTTCCGGCACTCATCAATATGATAGTCCAAGATTGCAACAAATATTTTTTCTGGACGTTTGGGATAGATTACAAGAGTTTCTTTGAAAACTTTAGGTTTTAACTTCGGTTCGTAAAAAGTTCGACTTAAATATCTCTTTTTTGAACAATTTTTGTAACACACAATAGTATCCTGAAATAATTTAGGCTTTAAGACGGGTTCGCAGTCGATTTCCCCATGAAAACGTTTCATTGCATTATAATTGAAAACACTAATATCAAATTTTTCCACACAATTCGGTAGCTTTGTCGTAGTGACACTTTCACTAATGTGGTCGGGTATCATGATGTCCAAGTTTATATACGATGTAATTAGTTATTTCTTGGCGTAGTCGACAAATGAGAAATAAACAATAACACGCGAAGATTAATGACGGAGCAGTTTTCTTGCTCTAGGCCTATACCTGTACCATTACACGGACTGAACTGCAAAATATCTCCACATGAAAAATCACAAAATCCAACACGAATCTAATCCCGCCTTCTCGGTAGTTTGTCGTTAATTCACACAAGGACACAAAGCTAAACACCGCAGCTTTCAGTAATTTTATTTACAGGAGTCGAGATTGAAATTTGACACCTGGATATCATGAGGTGACGTGAGTGCGGTTTTATGAAAATCAAATCCAGTGATAAGTTTGTAGTTGGTTGACAATACTACACACTGATAAAACTGTTCACGTACATATGTAGGCACAATCAACCTATAAGTGAAAGTTACCTCGTCAGATATGCCACTTAAATCAACAATCCAACACACGGCTAAATGCACAAGCGCAAAAAATCCATAATCAATGTATCTTGACTTCCTCAATTCACGTGAAATTGATTGTCCCTGTTGAACGTAGTTTATATCACACATGAATAGTAGTAAGCATATTACAGTGTAATGCAGAATGCTTACGTGTACATTTCAATGAATTATTTAAAAATACGCTTTATTATCCCAACCCGATGTTGATTACCTTACGCAGGTAAACCTTGGAATATGAAAGGCGTTTGAAAGTCGGGACGCTTTTGAAGTCTTGCCTACCAGTTTAACATAGAAGTCAAATGACTTTGTTAACATTTAAAGTTGTTATATACGGTATTGTTCACACAATCGATCTAGGTTTTTTGCAGTCATTTCATTTCACTGCTTTTAAAACCGATAACCAAGGTATGGTATTGACGCGTCTGATTTTGAATAATAGATGCACGTTTTTATCTCTGCATTATAAATATTGTTATGAGGAAAATAAGTGTACAAAATTTGAGGCCCAAGGGGGGGGGGGCAAACTTGACAGAAAGTTAGTAATAAACTGTTTTATAGTTTGTCTAGACTGATCAAAATCCATAGTTGGGCGTATCCAGATATTAAACTTTTATATAGAGAATAATAGCCTACTTTTGACAACGACAGCAGGTTTTCAAATATTCTGTACGACGGATATGACTGCATTTAAACACTGTAAACTAGTTATATTAACTTTCTCTAGTTTAATACCTGCACCTTTCTAAAGATGAGGATATATAGGACTAGCTTTATCCAGGTTTTAATGTGTCCGGACGTCCGTCGTTCTGTCTGCTCGTTCCCCCAAAATCTTCCCTAGGCTATAATCAGGCATTTTGCAGTAGATCCTGATCTACAAATACAGATAAATAAGAAATTTGTTGGTCCCCTTTCACAGGTGTATCCAGCAGCCTTCACTTCTTCACAGATGGAGGCTGTTACTATAAACAGAAATTTCTCAAATTGGCAAAACCTGCTTTACCTATAAACAGATTTTGCCATAAGAGCAATATTATGAGCTCTTTTTAACATATGTAATAGGTTTTTAAAAAAAAAGCAAAATAACCCCCCAAAAAACCCACTGATTTTTCCGCAATTTTTAACAAATTAGGCATGATTAATTTTAAATTCTTTGGTATTGATGGTCTCCGTATTTACAGTGCAAGCGTACATCTTAAATGCTGCGTTATTTTGAAGAGCTTTACTTTATATAAATTTTGACAACACTTCGATAACATTGTCACTCTATAAGATCGCTAACTATAGTTTACTTATTCTTTGATAATGACGTTTCTATCTTTGAGAAAAGCAAGGTTTCCATAAATATTTGACCTTTTTGTCTATCATAGTAAATATGCATTATTTCCATTAGTGGAACTCTTCATATTAAAGGCGCATTTAGTAGTGCCTTTGGGACAACCTGTAAACAAATTAGCATGGCGTCAAATACAAATTACCGCAGTTTACAATGCGATTTTTAAGGCCAAATATTATGATTCAATTGGATTTAACATTACAATAAGAAAAAAGGAGATTGTTAAAAATTGGGTCATCATCTACAATTTTTTTTTGGATACACTACATTGTCATAGTACCTATGGTCTGACTAAGTCCTTCTCATCCCACTAAATCTAGCCGCCTGTTGAGAACATTGTAAACCGTTCACAACTTATAAAATTGAGTATCTTTAAATTTTCTACTATCTGGGGTGCATTCGATGCAATTTGGGCTACTTTGATTTTATTTACCGTGACCGGTTTGTCCCTGTAATCTCGCGAGATTTGTGTTATTTTCGTTCCCCGTGTCAAAAGAGTGATCAAAGAGCGAAACTTCTTACAGAGTGTTGATACCATGTCAATTGATGTTGCAAATATTTTGTCATTTATGAACAGTTCAGAATTATTTTGCATTTACGATTATGATATTTGAGGGTCTCGAAACAAACTATCATTGCCATGAAAAATGTAACATCAATATTATTTGCCTTGTAATCCATTATTTCTCCAACAGGTTTTATCTGCCAACGTAATATCTAAAGCTTCAAACATTTCAGTACGCCTTGGTTAAAGGAACTTTAGCTGTGTCTTTTTCAAAATTTCTTTTTCCCTTTTTAATTCTTAGATTGATATACAATAATAAAAAGAGATATACACATATAGGCATATATTCTTAAATTTCTATTTATTTTGTGAAAATTGCTTGAGAAACCCAGGTTTGGCACTTTTACAATTGCAATTGATAAACTAAGCCTTACTATTTGTATATTAATACCACATTGGACCTGAACTTATTTTCACAAAATATATAGGAATATAGGATTTTCCAATACCTGTGTATAGCTCTTATACAAGTAGTTAAAGTAGAAAAATCGAAATATTTTTGGTTGTCACAACTAATGCCCAATTATAGTGATATAACGTAGCGATATTTTACGTTAAATATGTACTGTATGAAACCTAACCGATTTGTTGATACCCTTATTGTTGAAAGATGTTTAATAAACTGTTACATAAACGTTTCAATTTCTTCAAATATTTTAAATTTCCCTCTTGTAAACAAATCCATAAGATATATGTAAACTAATTGATAAGATATTTAGTGTTTACACTACAAGAAAATTGTTTTGAAAGCAAGTAAACTGATTTACAAGTTATTGTGAATATAATGTATTTATCAAGCAGATAGCGTCAAGCAGACATTTGGTACTGTGTTGTCATAAAATTATAAAGAAATAAATGTATTTAAATGCGTTTGTGTGTGTGTGTGTGTGTGTGTGTGTGTGTGTGTGTGTGTGTGTGTGTGTGTGTAAGTGCCGACATTTAAAAAGAAGAGTCAATGTGTGTCTAATGATTTAGATATGTCCAGAACAAACCAACAAAGGGGAATAACTCTCAAAATAAGGATGACAAGATGTTTACCTTAAAATTAGGAATATCTACCTGGACAATACAAAAGGAAATTATAATGATGTTGACTTTTGATTTAAGATAGAAATGTTTAAATTGTACTGTCAGACATTGTACTTCATTGAAGGATATTTTAGTCGAAGTGTTCTTAGTGTATACGATAAACGTATCTAAAATGTCCGATTATTGTTACTTGCAAAGTCAAAATTGTATAAATTAAGGATATAGTTACAGGTCTAGTCAGTGGTTCATTGTCAAAAAATTTCGGTAATCCAATATCTCGACAAAGGACAGAAGCTAAACGTATTCTCGTATGTAAAACGTCAACAGAGCACCGATTGAAACACAAAGTCGTATCTATCTACCTGAAACCATAGTTGCACACGACTATTTTAATATAATCACATTAATGTTTAATGTAATGGATTACAAACTCACTCGTTGAACAAATGATGAATACATTGGATTTAACTGTGTAAAGTGATACTTCGAAGTTACAATGTGTGTTTATCAGTGTGGAACAACATGTAAAGGAGGCAGTTAAAAAGCGTAAGGCGATCAAATGATTGCTGGTTATATAGTGAACTGTCAATCTGAGATAAACAGGTGAAAATATTATTAGCACATGCTCAATTGTTTCTTTATATCTATATATCGTTCGTTTGTTTGTTTATTGTTGTTTAACGTCTCATTCAAGAATCTTTCACTCATATGGAGACGTCACTAAATGCCGGTGAAGGGCTTCAAATTTTGGCCTATGACTGGCACTTACCACCATTGAGCATTGAGGATTCTTTAATGTGCCGACACCTACTGTGACACGGGACCTCGGTTTTTACTGTCTCATCCAAAGGACAGGAAACCAACCTGCCACCGGCTGGACTCGAACTCACGACTTCACGATCAAGAGTCAAGCGCGCTACCGACTGAGCCAGGTCAGCTCTCTATATATCGTACAGATCTGCATACTGCAATAAAGCATAATTGAATTCACTATAAATTACGTTAAAATATGTTTATCAACAAAAAGCATGACAAACTAATGTCATCATCCAAATAAGGACATCATATTTATATTATAAACACAAAGTCGTGATTAATCAATAAAACTTTGATTATCCAGAAAACATAAATTTATCCAATTCCAAGTAATATTTACACCCCCTATATTTTACATATTCTCCGGGATTATCAACATATATTGACTATTGTCTTTTTTCAATGTATTTTACACTTTCCCGTGCTTTTCATTTCACGTCGACACTTTATCGTGAACTTTTCACTCATTGTCCTTAATTTTTCTTTCATCTAATTCAAATGCCTATACCAGACAAATAATAGTTTCGTAAACGTTTATTCAGATAACTACTGGCACACTAGTCATTAAATACGTGTTGTAAACGTTTATTCCAATTGCCTACAGCAGATGACAGCTAGTTCTGTCGATTCACAAAGTAGAGATACTGTTTACCTGTACATTTTTGCCCCTGTTTAATTTTTGCCATCTTCGCTCTTAGATGAGAGGGCGAATTTAAATTAAAAAAAAGGAAATTTCCTGTTAAATAGTTAAGGCACTGACATACATGCCGTCCATGAGTCTAATACGATTTAAGGCGAATTCAAAACACGGCGAATACGTTTTCTGTCGTAAAAGGGCAAAAATAAGAATGGGCGAAAATTTCCAGATATACAGTATAATATAGTTCTCCTACTATGACATTGCCTCTTCGATGAATATGACCACTGAAAAATGTCAAATCCTTGATTTACGCCATACTCAACAATCTTTCAGTCATATGATGGCGTCCAGTTTTTATTGGTGGAGGAGAAACCCCGGTTACCCGGGTGAAGACCACCGACCTTCCCAAATTCTTGACACAATATCCCATGAATAAGATAAACCAGCACTGACAACAATTAGTTTATTGGAAATAAATAATTGATAAATTAACACTAAAGATTATATGAGCCAATATTTGTGTACGTGATAGGTATGTTAGTTTCATACTATTTTACAAGATACATGTGATTGATGCATATCATACAAAACATTCAACACCTTTTTGTCATGTACACAATATAATATCAGTATTTATTCACTTTTAGCTTACGTATCAGACTATAAAAGCATGGCGTAAAAGCATAATCATGACATGCATACTCGATATTTCAAGTATTTCATATGAAACATGTTGTTTAAAACATTTCAAATTTACAGATATGCATTCATTGTAACTGTCGTATTTTACGAAAATTTGCATATATGATAAAACATAATAAAGGTTAAAATTTCAAGTATAAAACACAATGTTTCCGTTCCCTTTAGTAAAAAATGTTTTAACAGCCTCATTACACAAATCCCCACCCACCCCAAAAAACTGCTAAAAGTTTGAGTAACTGTAGATGTGAAATTTCAGTTACGCTGAACATTTGATGTGTATCCATAAAAGTGAAGCAATGTAATGCTTTCTATCTATTGTCATACAATTCATATAATCCTCTCATTTCTAAAAATGCTTATTTCTTGTTACATTTAAAACCCGTACACAAATGAATAGTTATCACTATTCTAGATGTGCTCTTGTACAGTTGTTTCTGATTTTATATTCTTAATAAATGCATTTTCATCTGGCACAGAAAGACAAATTTAAACAATTGGAAGATATGTTTAATATAATTGGGTATATAAATGCAGCACCTCAAAATAACTCACACCCAAAAAATGACGTCACAACAACTCCCAACATTGTAAATTTACCTTGAATACGTTTTTTTATTGATACTGATTGAAAAAATCAAGATTAAAACTTTAATCTAACGGAAATTGAAAGGGGAAAAAGTAAATACAATGTGCTATGGATATAGTATTCCAAATATATTAAATGAAAAACATGAAATAAATGGTACTGAAATCGTTAGAATTCTTTTCAAATTATCGAATTATTGTATTTTTTTCCCGTTAGTCTGAAAAAATATACATGTATATAAATGCCTACATTCCGTTAATGGCAAAATTGCAATTGCTTTGTAAAATTAAAATCAACTGTAACACTTTGCAGGATCAAGTTTTCAATATGCATTAACTACAGTCACCCGATGAACCCTGTTATCAGTCTTACTTCAAATTACATATCAAATGACAAGGCCAATAATTAGAGGTATTAATTAGAGCATCTTCAATATTATAGACTTTAAGGAGTAGCAATGATAAATGACAGTTTTATGCATTATTCATTAAATATTGATTATAATATTACCTTGAACTAGTTTCTATTACGTATACCTCATACCACTACATTCGCCTATCTAAGTTGTATATTAGCGTTCAGTAATCTTACCTAGAACAGGTAAATGGTTGGGTATGAATCTGAACAGAAACTAAAAACTAACTGGAAAATTTATTTCATTTATTTTTGCAGACTTAAAAACATTCTGAATCATTTAAATGGGTACAAAATTTGGCCAATCATTTAAAGTAAATCCGTGCACCTAAGAGATTTTGCACAGTATTGTGTGTGTGTGTGTGTGTGTGTGTTTGTGTGAGTGAGTGTGTGTGAGTGAGTGTGTGTGTGTGTGTGTGTGTGTGTGAACAAAACAAACCAAACTTACCATTATCAAAGAACTTTTATCCATTAATGATTAATTATTGTTAAATTTAGTTAGTTTAATATCACCTTCAAATAGCGAAAATACCGAAAAATACCAGGAATAGGTAACCAAGTTACACAATTATTGATGTGCGTGAAAACAGATGGCAAGATGATAATGTTTCTTAACACTACATCTTAATATCTGAGAAAGCAGTAGTTGGTCAACAGATATGAGGAAGCAAAATGAATCATCGTAGCAGTGGTTTATATAAAAACATTAACTCATCAACCCCCAGAAGCCTCGTTTGGACCTGCCCATATCAAAGAATGGTTAAGTCCACTGTCAGAATTCAGGGATGTATGATTTAGAATCCAAATTTTATAACAATTTTACATGCAATATGAAGTTTGTTAACTCCTGAGTTATGACAGTAGACCATACTATCTATTGATTTGGGCGAGTCCAAATGTGACCACAGGGGTTAATAAATTCAACAAAGAAAAAATGTGGACATATAGAACATTGATATGAAATTAGTTCTGAATCAATTTTAATTCATGTTAGTATTAATAATGGCAAATGGTAGTATGTAAATGAGATTACGTAGCAGAATATACATGTATTTGATGTATTTTAAATATGCACATGAAAAAAGATATTCCAAATTATATCAAAATTATATTGACAGCATCAAGTGAATCAACGTGTATTTTCTTGATGTGAAAGTATATTTTAATAATATTTTATAATAGAATTTTATTTTGATGTATTGTCTCATAAATCCTTTCAAATTTACTGCGAAAATAAAATAGATGTTAAAATATCTTATGACATATCAAAACTTCCCATGACCTACATATTTCAACACTTGACCTTTTTTCACATACAAATGCTATAATTTGTAATGTTCAGAACAATTTTACCGTATATAAATATGTTACAATTTTGTAGTGTTTGAATCAATTTAATCAAAATTGACAAAGTTTATTATTACAAATTAAAATGGTAGCGAAATTGTTAAAATAATCAAATATTAAATTATACTATGCTTCTATCAATGTTTTATCCAGTTAGCATAGTAACAAAACATGTAAAGTGTCTAAAATTTGTTAACAGAAACGGGAAATAACAATTATATATGTATTTTGAACAATTACAATCAAAAGAAACACTTCTCAGGATTCTGTACACTGGCAGACCACCAAATATATCTAAGTTCCAATTCTCGCCAAGTATATGATTTGATGACAAATTTTTAACTGGTGTTTTACTAACATTTTCCTTTTTTCAAATGACTGTGCATGCCGAAATATTGCGAATTTGTCTCCAAACCATGGTCATTGCGAAAATTGGTACTTGGCAAAAAATAAGTCATCTGCCAGTCTACATGTTTAATGTATTTTAGAGGTGGAAAAGGAAATGTAGGCAGAGATCAATTTTATAGTAATGGATAGTGTTGGTTTGTAAAACGGTTAGTACCAGTGAATACAAGATAAAATATATCATAAAAACAATATACGATACTATGTGTTTTATATTACAGAAAAAAAAAATGTCAAATATATCTGTTTCTGTGAGTGGCAAGAATTTGATTAATCTGATATTTCTATTGAAATGTAAATGCATGTATCTCTAAATCTACTAAAGATAGAATGTAATTTGGCAAAATGTCACTTTCAAGTCCTGGGGCTTGTTTTTTGAAAGGTCCAAATTATTAGACTTGGTCTTAGGACCACAAGTAGGACACGACCGTTTTACAAAGATATAGGACATGTTATTCTTATTCGAAAATATGCGAAAATACATTGTACATTAAGACTTGACTTTTATGGTAGCTTTGATAAAACGGTTGTAAGTTTTGTCTTAAGATCGAATAATTTAAGACTCATGACTTGGAACTTCTTGATAAAACGGGCCCCTGGACACTTCAAATATAAAACCATTTACAAAGACCCTGAGGTATAAGAGATTACATAAAACAACAATGGAATGTTTTAAAAAATTTAAGATTGAAAAAATAAACTACTCATCTACAATAATAAAATAATAATTCAGTGATATATTTCAACCGGTGGAGTTGTTGAGTTTGGAATGAGAATATTCTTAAATGTTCTTTGTCGCATTGTTTCTTCAAAATCAATATTTATCAACTATAAAGAAAAAAACAAACCCCAAGAAATCCTGAAATTCACACAATGTATCTCTTTGAACAAAGGTAGTATTCATAAAAAACAAAACAAATATTCACAAAATTTTGCACCAGATATTATTGACAAAAATTCCACAAATCCTGTCTACATGGTGTATATATTTTGTACTTTTTCTCGTACAGTGGAACCTGCCTTGAGAGACCAGCCATTCTGCCACTGAAATGTGGTCTCTCAAGACGGGTGGTCTCCCATTAGAGGTTTTATGTACAGAATTATTTAACTGAATGGTTTTCAGAATGTGGTCTCAAAAGGCAGTTGGTCTCTCAAGACAGGTTCCACTGTATTATATCTTTATGAATTGTTTATCTTCTTCTCTTTTTAATACAAATGTTGAGAATATATCATTAACTGTAAATATACATGTATGTGTGCTTTGAAGCATATATATACTGCATACATAGTTATTTTTGCCCTACTACACTTGCAAACAGTTTCGCCCCATTTTAAATTTGTCCTGACTCGTTACGATTCCAACTTACAATATGATTTTTTTCTTTTGGGAAGCTTTATTAAACAATTAATAATTTTGTAAGTCTTGTTTCTGCATTATTATATTAAAGCTTTTTTTTTAAAAATCAATTTTGTGTATTGTTTAAAATGAAATATATAATACATGTAGATACTCTCTGCAGTTATAAAAAATGATTACTACTTACATTTTCAAGTTTTAAATTCGTCCACTTACGATGAAGGTGAAAGGGGCAAAATTTCCCTGTATACAGTATATATATATATATATACACACACACACACACATACACCAGGTCAGTATGATTTGTGTTATCTACCGTAATGCACAATAAGTACCATTAAGTTGAGTACTTAGAGGGGACCAATTCGATAAGAATAATGCAGTTGTGTATGGCAATATAAAGTAAATATGGCACATGTAATAAGGCTAAAAGATTGGTATTGGTCACCTGAGTCTAGTTTCTATAAGATTGGTATTGGTCACCCGAGTCTAATTTCTATAAGATTGGCATTGGTCACCTGAGTCTAGTTTCTATAAGATTGGCATTGGTCACCCGAGTCTAGTTTCTATAAGATTGGCATTGGTCACCCGAGTCTAGTTTCTATAAGATTGGCATTGGTCACCCGAGTCTAGTTTCTATAAGATTGGCATTGGTCACCCGAGTTTGGTTTCTATAAGATTGGCATTGGTCACCCGAGTCTAGTTTCTATAAGATTGGCATTGGTCACCCGAGTTTGGTTTCTATAAGATTGGCATTGGTCACCCGAGTCTAGTTTCTATAAGATTGGCATAGGTCACCCGAGTCTAGTTTCTATAAGATTGGCATTGGTCACCTGAGTCTAGTTTCTATAAGATTGGCATTGGTCACCCGAGTCTAGTTTCTATAAGATTGGCATTGGTCACCCGAGTCTAGTTTCTATAAGATTGGCATTGGTCACCCGAGTCTAGTTTCTATAAGATTGGCATTGGTCACCCGAGTCTAGTTTCTGTAAGAGCTGAAACAAATGGTTACTCTTAGACAGATTTAGGTATACATTTTGTTTTTGTTTTTTTTGCCCTGTATGATACCACTTTTTGTTTCGAAACTCTAACTCTACTTTGAATTCCACCTCAACTGATGTGGTTTTATTGGCAGAAATGATCATCTTGAGCATTTGTTTTGACCTCTTGTTTACAAAACTATAACTTTGGTACTATGTCTATGATGTTTATTCAAAGTTTGACACTTAAATATCCACATACTTATATCTGAACCAGAAAACACTAACATAATTTAAGAATAAAAATAAACTATACAAGTGGATGAATATTCGAATATGAATCAAATACTTGTAGTATTCATGTACGTTTGAGTATTGATTTTTGGTGTATGTTTCAACTCTATTTCCTATCTACAAAAGCCCTGTAGTTATGGAACTTACAATATTTATTACTCTAGTGATTCTACATACTTAAAATATAGAGATAATTTTGAGAAGATTTTATAAAATGTTCAAAAATTAACAGCTGAGTTAAAACATCATGAAAACATACGGCAACTAATCACAAGAGGTCACTTTAGTGACCCCAGATAACCTCAATATAAATGAGTAACAATTCTAACAAAATTGAACTATTTTAAACATTCTGTATCAATGGAACAGATGAAAGACTCTTACATGTCACTGTAACTTAACATACAAGAGATTCTCTGTAAATGGGCACTTTCCATATAAAAATTGAGATTTGAATTAAAAAAAGAAATGTTTATTATTTAAAATGCAATTTTAAATATTAGTAATGAAATACTGAAGTTATAGTCCAATAAAATTTTACATGCTGAGCAAACAGTACAAATACATGGCTTTCAACTGGTAAAAACACGAAGGATATAAATATGGAAATCACTCTGTTTCACTCACATACAATGTACAATATGAATTATCTCCCTTGGTGAAAACAATTTTACTGGTATTGACTAGGCCCCTATGTCACTGTTTTTATATGAATCAAAAAGAATAATTCAAAATTTAATTTTTAAACCACGTCTGAATACTTTTGAATTGTCCGAGTTTGTTAAAATTAATTGCATAATAAAACTTTCACAGGAAAACACTGGAATTTGTTTTGAACATTTCAATCATTATGTTTTTCAGGGAGATTTGCACCACATTTCCTAATAAAATTATAGCAATAAAAATCATCCTTTTAACTCATCAACCCCTGAGAAACCATGGACTCTTCTATAAATCAATGACTTTGGCCAGTCCAAATGTATCTCTAGGGGTGAATGAGTTAATCAATATCAGCATTGTGTCAATCAAACCATCAAAAATATGTAAGATTATATTTTGCATATTTAATCACAGAAAAGTCGCCATTATCAATTTTGTAGAGTTCTACAGATCAAATAACAACTTCAAAATGGTAGAATAGTAAATGCTGTAAATTTGAAATAAATACAAATAACAAACACATACATGTTAGTTACAACTGATCATTGAAGTACATCTACATGTTTCAACATTCAAAATGAAGGACTATGAAATGTGACACATGACTAGCACTCTACCATCGCTAGACCAGAGTTTGAATTACTAGGCCCCAAATTCTGTATAGAACTATAGTCTGATACACTACTGTGCCCATCACATCTCGTATTAGTTCTAGATTCTCTCTCCTTTGTTTCAATCCCTGAGTCCTCTGATAATGGGGAACCGTTTTGTCTATAATTTGCCACCCATCCCAAACCTTTGGCCTGCGCCGCTGCTAAATATCTTTTTCTTCTATTTATTTTATACATTTTAATCCTTTCTTCTTCATCTTCTGAATTTTCAGCTGGGTTTTCCCATCTTAAACTTTCATTGTTTATATAACTACTAACATTTGTCACTCTATTGGCAGGTTCTTGAGTTTTTCTAGAAAATTTAGCACCAAATTGATAACCTGATTTAACAGTAGTTTTCTGTTTATTATTATTTCCCTTGTTTAACACTGATTTTTGTTTGGAGAGGGTCATGTTCACCATATTATTTGATATTTTTTCATCACTTGGCACATTAGTTACACTTGAAGATTTGGCACTTTTGTTAGAGGTCTTCACATCCTCCACAACTACTGTCACTTGTTCTGCATCACATGGCTCTCCATCTTTGGAGGTAGAATTGGTCTTTGACACATTTTCTTGGCACAAATGGGAAGAATCTGACTCAACACCTGTAACAAAAGATAAAACATTTTAACAAATTTTAAAAAGTTGATAAGTCTTATCTCTAATTTTTAAATATCATGGCTGTAAAGTCAAACATTTTTATTAAACATATGCATATTTTGTATGCAACACACCATCTTTTTAAGATGTATTAACTTGTACCAAATATGGGAAGCCCAGTTAAAGAAATGAGGATGATATGGCCTGGACAAAGCAAAAGGACAGACAAACAGAAGATCAGAAAGACAGATGGACACTACACAAATCAAGAGCCATGGGGAACTACTGAGAATTGTAAATAGAGCAATGTGTTCCAAAGCTTTATGAGAAGTGAGGTGTTTAACAGAACATGTTTTATCAAATGCATTCTATTATGTATGATTCAAACGTCCCACTTGTCATGTATGTACATGTATATTTTACAGTTTAACCATAAACTAAAAAAAGTAATTAACAATGTCATAATACAGAATGTGTAATGAGGGGCAAATTAGAGTTGTTGTGTGAGTAAAATATCTAACATAATATTGTAACTCAAATAGTTACACAGACAAAGCAGGTGCCCGTTATGCCAACTCATACTGAAATTATTAATTACCTAAAATGAAAAGTTCTAGAACTTATAATTTGATGAAATGTTGCTACTCAAAAACTTTAAGAGTTACATGGACAAAACATGTACAGTTATCCTACCTGTAGATGGATGGTTGGAAGGACTGACAGCAAGGCATAAAACAGAATAATATAAATCTACAGAAAATCTACTGGTAAAGTTGAAGGTTAGAATTCAAGTACAAACTCCAGAATTAAACGAAACAACTCCAAATATATGCATAAGTACTAGGTGTATCAGTAAGTCACTGCAGATAATATTTACAATAATGAAAGGTTTGTGGTCAGAAGGATCAACTCTCACCTCACAAGTTTACAGGCACAATAATGTCATTCAAGCATAAACATAATCTTATTGTACATAATCCTATTATTGTTATATATCTCTACTTTTACTTAACATTAACAAATTACTTATTTAACACATCTACCCCTGAGCAAAAATGGACTCTACCTAAAATCAATAACAGACCAGCCCAAATGTGTCATTATGGGTGAATGGGTTCAGAACAAACAGTATGCATATAATATCTAACTCATCAACCCCTGAAAAACAATGAAATCTTCAATAAATCAATAACTAAATGTGTCTTTAAGGGTTATGAGTTTATATCAAGGTAGCAATACCTTCAAACTGAGTCTTTACCCAGTCAAGCAACTTATATTCTGAATTGTTAGTCATTTTTTCTAATTCAGCAATTTAAAACAAATAAGACACTTATGATTATACTAGGCTAGGTCAATAAATAAACTTATACCCATGCATGTTTTGCAGCATTTATTTTTCATTTATTTTAAATCTAATTGAATTATAAACTGTCAATATGACCTCAGTTAACCCTAGATAAGCTTATAAGACAGGCATGCTTTGAGTCAGCAAGAAGTAAATATTGTGATGAAGTTTTGAATGTAGGTATGCAAAACAAGTGGAATGTATGTTTCATTTATAAAAATGGGGATTTTCCTAGGACATTTTTGGGTGTGGTTACAGTACCTATGACCCTTTCCCAATGTAAAAATGGCTTGTATTTTGCAAAACATATGCCAAAATTCCCAATTTGGAATCTCAAAATAAAGAATAAAGTCATTTTCAAACAAGTGTCTTAAATTAAGTTTTACTGTTTTAGATCTACCGGTAGTTAAAATTTTGTTCATGTACTTTGCCAATTTTTCGGACTCTAAGTGACCATGATTTCAGGAGGTCAGAAAATCCCTAAAAATGTAAAACTGTATTAATTGAATAAATATGATTATACAAAAGAATGTCATATCAGTTCTGATAATAAATTGTTTACTTATGAAGGTCAAATAATTTTTAAGGTTTTTCCACATTCAAAATCTAAGTAAAACTAATCAAGCTTGAAACTACAGATGATGGTATATTACAGTAAAATCAGGGACAGTTATATTTTCGCTGATGAAATTTAATGGAAAACTGTTACTCTAACAAATTAGGTGGCTTTTCAAGCATTATTTAGACTGATTTTCCTTTACTATTAATCAAGCCTTCGCTCAGTTTTCATAAATAATACTCTTTATTTATTTACTAAGGAATGAAAAGGAAATTACATTATAAAGGATTTGTTATTCATGATACTTTGATCTTTATTCTGCTAAAGGAAACAAGAACCATAACACTGAGGATTTAGTATTTGAAGCATAATTACTATTACTTCAGTTCAGTACAAAATGTACATGAAAATGCATGTTGAAAACGGTAGTAAGATTTATCTCCCTTTTGCTGAAAAGAGCCAGTACAGACACATCATAAGTGAAGTTACCTCCCTTTATCTGTATTGTACTTAACAGATAATACATTAATCCAGCTTAATGTGTGAAGCCAACACTTCAGACTCTCTTTTCTTCAATAACAGAGGAGTTAAGCAACCACAAAACACCAGCAGAAGATCAATGGCATTCACCTTGATATGAACTCAGTCGATCAAAATAACTCATTTAAAGAGTAACGTACATGTATGTTATTGCACAAGTTGTTTATCCTCAATGTGAAATTTGCAAGTATAAATCAACATATATGTAACAACAAAGAAGGTTAATACAAAAACATTTTTTTTCAAATTGTGATCACCTGATTCCCTCTCTCTTTAATCTAAGTTCTTTTAAACATCTGATCTAATTTGGTTGTATCACAATGTAATACAATGAACATCTGTTAATTTGTGAGGTTTGAATTAATATCATCACATTGAAAAGTCCATTTAAAATGGCTTTATTTGCACACTGACCAGTTTATCCCTAACAATATAAATGAATAGACTTCCAAATGTCCCCTGCCTCATGCAGAATTTGTAAGTGCAAGGATGCCAGCTGCTGAAATCTTTGGTTTTATAACTCCAACAACAACTAAGACTAGGTATTACAGCAGGCTCAACTTTGCTAGTGGCAGAGTGCTAACAAGAAAAAATAAACGGAGAATGTGTCTGAAGACACAAATCAAGCTGGATTTAAATGGGCCTACTTTTCTAAAGTGTCTGATAACAATACTAGTTTTTAAAGAGTTCTACTATTGTTCTTGTTTTAGGTATTTTTGTGCTGTGTAGTTTTTATATTTTCATTGTTTTGTTATGTAATAAATTTTTTGATAAGTTCTGTTGTGTCTAGGAAATTTCTCTGTTCTTGAATAATTATTTGGTTCTTTCACTTACAATCTTTTTGTTAGCTCTATTTGTTTACTTGGGAAACTAGTTTTCATTTTCAAGGAGTACATGTATAACTCCCACAAAACTTATCAAACAGAGCTGATTTTCAAACTTCTCCAAGGTGTTGATAATGGTAACCTTTGATATACTTTTCATCAAAATCAAATAAGAAATATACAGTGTTTTGTTTGTTTGAAATTTATTTTACATGTCTCACTCAACAATTTTCAGTTATATGATGGCTGTAAGTTTGTAATGGAGGAGTAGAGAACCCGGTCACAATGTATCCAGGAACAGACCACCAGCCTTCTACAGGTAAACTAGCAAACTTTCTCACAAAATCAAGTTAGGTTCCAATGGGATTCAAACCTGTGCTGCCAATAAGGATTTTTGTGCTATAACCACTCAGCCATAGAGGTCCCCAAATTGTAGGCTTACAACAGAATCTCAAAAAAAGAAATACATTTCCAATGGGCATACAATGTAACTCCAACAAAAATTATCAAACAGGGTTGAATTTCAAAGTTGTCCAAGATTGATGATAGTAACCTTTCAAGGCAGATGTCGCCATTTCTATGTCACACCTGTTTGTGTTAGAGCAGGGAACAAAAATTGCTTGTGATGCCATAAACCAGTAATATGAAAAAGAACTTTATATTGATGATGTGCAAAGCTCTTTCGGAACCCCTATTGAAACTATCAGTAGCCACTTTTTGTTTGCAAGCATTATGCAGCTTGACCTTGGGATAGCTCCTGCCAAGTTTGGCTGAAAATGAACAATTTCTCTTCAAAAGCAATCAAAAGAGTCTCAAAGTTGATGGAAAAAAACCTAATATTTTCTGTTTACTGTAGTGTCTGTGACCTTGACCTTTTACCCAATGACCTTGAATCTTTGCCACAAAGATCCTTCAATAATTCCAGACAACTTTCTAATATACATGTATATCTCTGTGTATAAAAAGTCAATCCATTTTGAGCTAATAAGCCATTTGAAATCATAAAACTTTGCCCTATGTCAGTTGAAGCACCCTTCATTTGCAAACTCTGTACATGTAGATGTCGACTTAACAAACATGCATAGCAAATTTGAAAGGATCACTGGTTCATGAGATGAAGATTTTTAAAGATGTTTTAACTCCTTTTCATCTGCAAACTTTATGCTGCTTCACATCAAGATAGAAACAACATTGTACCAAATTTGGTTAAAATTGGCCCATTGCCATTGGTTTTTTAGAAGAAATTGAAAATGTCTTAAAGTTAACAACACACGACAGATGATGACAGAAAGAAAGATGATGGCAATAGGTCCCCGTGAGCGTCTGTCTAATTAAGGTGACCTAAAAATATCAGTTTGTATTCGTCTATCCAATAAAGCTTAATTAACACTAGTATGTCCTTTGACCCACACATGTTATTTAGGTATAGAAACATGTAATACAAGTGCCATATATAGATCTTAAAGATGTATTGACATATGAATATACAGGCTAATATTTATGAGTATATATAACTTTGATTTAGAATGATAACAGGAACATTTAAAGTTCTACAGAAATATATTTCAACAATTATATAAATGTTTCAAGCAGTGTTAAAACATCTACAGCAAATACTTGCTGTTACCTGTAATATACCTGACAATTTTGTAATTAAGATCAATCGACTGATTTCAGGTGTGATATTAAAGGTAAAGACCTACAAATTAAGACTTATCTCTAAAGTCAGATTATACACTTTTGTGTACAGCAGGTAGTTGACAAGGTTGACAGATACCTGGTCGACAGGTATTATACAGGTACATGTAAATAATGATATCAAAGTATCCAAACAAATTTTGTATAAAAAGTAACTTTCAAAATGACAACACAGAGTACCAGATTTGCAAAAATGCCCCCCACTGACTAAAAAAATAGGTCAAAAAGGAAAAATATACATTTGTATAACTGACTACAAGAAGGAAGTTGTATATATATATATATATATATATATATATATATAAGTATATCTGTAAGACAAAATGAAATAAAATATTTGAAATGATTGTGGGTGTATTGGATATATTTGTATATATGTTTAGATATACATTACAGTTGTTCCTGTTACATGTACATATATATCTGTGTATATGCACATGTGTCAGTATGTGTGTGTGTATTTCAAGGTGTACACAAATAGATACATGTATTTACAAGACTGTAAAAGGCCCCATGGCCATTCCGCCCAAAGCAAAGTCTGTTATTTTGTTCCAATTCTGAGCAAAATTTTCCCAATTATGTTCACCTTGTTATTCATATTCAGTATTAAACAATATAAAGGAGAATTTAGTACATGTATGAACTGCACTTTAAAGTCTTCAGATGAAAACCATGTTGTCAGTTAAATAAGAAAAGATAAATGAATCACAAGTTTTGTGTTTTTACTCTTACTGATATGAATTACCATAAATGACCATTGTGACGTAAAATTACCCACTGGAAAGGTACAGGACCCTGTCCCCAAAAGGGTCTATTAACCCCTGATATTATTTAAAGCTAGTGTAATACAATATTTTTTGCAAATATATTGTAAACATAATACCAAAGTTATGGTTTGGGATAAAAGGGCCTCAAGATGCTCAAGGTACAAATGTAATGATTTCTGTCAATAAGACTTCATCAGTAACTACAAAGTAAAAAAGAACCAAATCCGTCTAAGAGTAACCACTGTAAAAAGATGACCATACGTAAATTACTATGTTCTTACTAGGCATGCTATAGATCTTGTCTATATTGTAAATGTTTATAATATTTATAACCACTAGGCCTTTAACACTGTTGTTGGATGTTTGAGTCCAGGAGGGTATACATAAACCTAGTACCTGGTGGTATTTCAGTACCAGCTGATAATCTTATACTAAAGTAATATTTCACACTGATAACACCATTTAAAATTCTGAAGTCTTCTAAAGCTAAGATAGCCATCTTTTTACAGTGGTTACTCTGTAATGGATTTTGCTATACATTTAGATTTGTTATTTGGCGTTTTCAGATAGCACTTTCTCTTTAGAAAATCTGTTTAAAATTGGAGCTCAACTGATGAAGTCTAATTGACAGAAATGATTGTCTTGAGCTGACTATTAAGTATTATCATCATACATGTACATTAAAAAAGAATTTATTGAATTTAACTCATCAACCCCTGAAAAAACAATAGATTCTTGTGTAAATCAATGACATAGACCAGTCCAAATGTATCTTTAGGGGTGAATGAGTTAACAATTATCCTTATAAATATCTACCTCCATAAATGATCAGTTATATCTAAGGATCAATATTTGTCCTTGATCAGAAAGATCTGACTGAGAGTACATAGTGATAAATATTACTGATTTTATGTCTCACATTAAATTTACATGTATATTGGGATTTTAAATATCAAAGTCTACATTGTATATAAAGTTATAAAGACTCAGGCAGTCATTTTTACATGATATTTAGAGCTGTTTAAAGGCTGTTTCGCCTACTAAAATAAGTGTTATTCTTCCAAATACATTTAGGTTTACTTTACAAATTTCGCTGAAAATCTCTATACATGTACATGCATTGATATTTCCCAACATCAGAAGACAGAGGCACTTTTGACCACATGTATGTGCAAGAACAAATCAAAATTATTGATATTAGATATCAGTGTCAAGTATAATTGAAAAAAAAAAAAGAAGTTGAATCTGGCGATATTATTATATAAAAATAAAAAATTATAATGTGTTGTAATTAAAGTGGTATTAGTTAAATTTTAATTATTATGGTAAAATAAGGGCCGTTGGAGAGGTTGTCAGGGGGTACTGCTGACTTAATGGCCGTTATCTAGTGCTTTATTCTTTTTTTTTTTTTTTTTATTTTTATATTTACATTGAGCATATTAGTTAAAAACATATAATGATTATTAAAAAAATATATATGAGATGTAAGTGGATATATTGATTTTAAAGTATTTTGTTATTATATCCAAAATTTGAAGATATTTATAGTTATTAGTTTAATGATTTTGGTATGTGTTTTTTATATTATTTAGTGTATAAATAATGCCCTTCACTGCTTGAAGTTCATACTGAATCTGGGCCTCACTGCTGAATGGCCGTAAGTGCCGAGCATAGGCCAAAATTTGAAGCCCTTCACTGGCATTTGGTGACGTCTCCATATGAGTGAAATATTCTTGAGTGGGACGTTAAAACAACAATACAACAAACAAATAAACTGAAACTGGGAATACAGTCGACATATATACATGTATGATGGCTATTTTTTTTATGAAAAGCCATGTAGGCTACATATGTACTTTCTCTTTTATTCAGAAAAAAAAATGCTGATTTCTATCTTTATAATCTATACACAATATGTAGACATACATTTCTCTTGGCTACTTTACATAACCTGTTCCCTCCTCTAGTAAGTACAGAAAAGGCTGGAATATACATGTACATACAATTGTTTATCAATATTGATACTGTTCTCTTTCTTTTTATGATATGGTCTCTAAAATTTCTTTTTGTCCAAAGGTTGCGAGTACAAATGTATATTATAGACTAATAAATTATCAAATAAATGTCTCGGTCAAGTTTGTCATTTTTAAATATGTTATAACTTTTAAATCATTTTTATCAAGTTATATTTCTAAGCATGTAAACAAATCTAAAATAGATCATATTTGTATGTAAAGTTCAGAATAATTTTATGTTTTAAAATATATTTGTTTTGAGGTTCTAAATCATTTCATTTTGAAACTATCTGTTTAAAAGTTGTAAAACATTTCAAATTATAGAATTTAATAGCTAGAAAACAAATTGTAAAATGAAATGGCCATACATATATATTTGGTTTTATGCTCATAAAATAAATCACTTCAAATACAGTAAAGTAAATCTCTCTTAAGTTCCTTCTAATTCCTCATACATGTACAGGATAAGATCCTGAATAGATAAATTAAATGATAGATAGGTACATGGGGCTCTTACTATGGACAGGAACAGACCAGCAAGTACGAATTAGTTCCCCCAATGGAAAGGTGTCCTACCGCTGACACACTGGCACCTGCTCTGAGTTGGGCTCTTACCATGGGCAGGTACAGACCAGCAAGTACCAGTAAGTTCCACCAATGGCAGGGGTCGAATTTAGCTTTTCTGACTCACTAGTCAGTCGGACTCGTTAAAAACAAATTTTACTAGTCCTTTGGCAAATTCACTAGTCCCAAAGTGTTACAAGAAATTACCACTTTGTCAGGCATTTCCCCAATTGGTACCTCAGATTACCTAAGTTATCTATTTTTGTGTTTTTATATACCCATAAGTCAAAGCAACTTTGATTTTCTTAGTTTAAGTTTGCGAAAATAAATTTCAGGGGATGATTAATTCATATGTTCATATTATAATATTGATACATATTTTCTACCAGTCAACTTGACTAGATGAAGACTAGTCTCGGACTTGCGGACATAACTGCTAATTTCGAACCCTGAATTGTTAGGTGTCCTACCGCTGACACACTGGCACCTGCTCTAAGATTTTTTTGTTAAACACAGCTAATTTAAAATGAAAATATTTTACAACTTGTCTCTAAGTCATGTTTATATTGGATTTTTGGATCATTGACAACCTGGTGAGTACTGGTATGACCAATGGTAAGCGTCCTTGATGTATTTCACTGGATACAATGTACATGTATATACAAACATTTGCATGGATATTTTAAAAAGTTGCATGAATTGTTACTAATACTTTACACCCCACCTACACGTTACCTGGTAAACAAAAAATAATAAAGGAGAAATGTATACTCGGCTTTCACTAATATTTGAGTAAATATTTCAGCTCAAGAGAACTTTAGCTGCCCTTCAAGGGTTTGAGTAAATAGGGAATTATTATCCTTAAAAGCCATACAAAACACCTGTAGATAGGACAGAGCTTATCACAGAGATACGTTATATATATATATAAACAAAGCTTGTCAGTTTTCAATATATCTTACAAAAATATGCATGTTGAGTCATCAACTTCTATACCCCATTTAAATTTCACAAAAGTCCTATAAGTAATAATATTTAAACGGCACAATTGGACAATTGAATTTCATAAATAGACCTGCCAAACCTCTGGAAATATAAAAGAAAATATTTATTGTACATTATGTGGTACACATAGACCAAAACCCTTTACTTACTCTCACCTGAATGTTTTATAATCTTCTAAATGTAAACAGTCATTTCTTAACAATTTTCTTTTTCAAGTTTATCAAAAGGGTGTGCTAATTGGATTATAAGTGTTTTTTTACCTGGGAATTCATACAATTTTTAAAATTTGAGTGACACAAGAGAATTCCTATATGTACATGTATGCATACAGGTATAGATATGTAATATGTATATATATACAATGTTTTATGATAGAGAAATCTTTATCAAGACTTGAAGACTTGTCATCATATTCTACACAATGTACATGTACAAATGTATACATTGTATAACTCATTCATCCCTAAACATACATTTGGACTGGTCTAAGTCATTGATTTCAGAAGAGTCCATTGCCAGTTTATATATTAATTACTTGCAGACTGCCTGTGGCCACCACCAAGTAACTGAAAAACTGTTGAGTGTGGCATAAAACACTTCAAAATTCAAATTCAAAGTGACCCTGCATGAAACTTTTTTTATAATCTCTAATACCATATTTTTTCATCAACAAATGTTTTAAACACGATTTTACTGAAATTTCAAACTTGATCTATATGTTGTATTTTAAAAGAACAAAATTGATGGCCAAGACAGCAACTATCACTTTTTAACATTATAATGAATTGTTCCTATGATATACATGTACAATGGTACATTTAGAACATCTGGGCCTGTCATCATAAAACTTGAGTCTGAGAATATTCTCAACTTGGCCTGCTTAGCCAATCAGATTTCAGGATTAACCAAAATTGAGTAAAATTTTCAGACTTGAAAAGGCAGATTTTCAGATAATTCTATGGATTGATGGTGCCAGCTCAAAAATTGGAACAGTAACACAGGGGTCTATAACTTACCTGTAAAGTTAAAATCATTGAACACTATAAAAACATTTGTCATAAAAAGTTATTTTGCTATATAATATATAAATACAGGTACATCCTCAACTCAATATATACTAATTACTAAAGAATAAAAAAAGTTTCACTTTGTTAGGGATTTATTTCGTTGTTTTCATCTACATGTATCAACAAAATTAAAACCATGATGGAATTTATGTACATGTATAATACACCTAATAATAGTGACCGATAACTTCCTTTACAATGTCCCATATTTTTTGTAGTTTGTACTGTACTGTGCTTCCTTTAGTTATAATTATATAAATGTCCCTGTTTTTCTTATTGAATGGAAAAGAAAACAACACAAAAGGGTAGAGCTTAACATTTTTTATCCAGGGGCCCCCTATGGTTCAAAATCTACTAGCCCAGTTCAAATCGCTAATTTCTATCCCTGACACATATCAGGTAGAAATATGATACAATGTATGACACAATGTCATGAGTACATATTCTCCCATTGTTCACAGATTTTTCCTTCTTTTTTACAGGGAATGATTTCCTTGTCAACCCCTAGGGTATTGACAAACTACACGTGCTATGACGTCACAATACAATTTATACGATGCAGGGTATCTGTAGCGTCTAGAATGCAGTGTATAATGTCAGATTTCATTTGAGTAGATTTGCAGTTTAAAACATGGGAGAAAAATAATCAACCCCTAATATGCGTGTAGCTCAGCAAGCCTCAGGTTCGTCATTGAAGAATCTTACCCTCGGATTGAGATTCCTTTATCATACCCTTAAGGTAGGGGTAGATTCTATTATTCATTTTAAGTAAAACATGTTTGCTGTTCAGATATCTCAGAATATTTTCATTTCAATGAAATTTAACGTCAGCAAATTTGCTTCATCCAAAACATTTCTGATTCTATAGTAACAAGTACTGGTAAATTTATCAATTAAAACAATCATTTTCTGGGGAACTATGGAAAATTAAGATGATTATTGAGACAAAAACTACTAACTTCTATAACCATACAGGTGTGAAATATTATATACATATATACATATATATATATATATACATGTATAACAAAAATATAATATCATTTAATATCTATATACTGACACAAATGTACACAATCATCTATGATACTTATTTAATAAATAATTAAATATCCTACACATTTTCTTTGTGTATGCTATCACCTCATATAGCGATACCTTGAACCAAACTTTATATCTAATGCTTACATCAACCTTGTAGGCACATACTTAATATACCATATTTGACCCAACAAGCGCCCATGTTCCTATAAGCACCCCTCCCCATACAGTTCAGATTTATTCTCCTTTTTTCACACACGATCAGGTATCTTTTTCTAGTTGGTTGACAATGAGTTGTGGACCAGAAAATCATAAGTAACAGATTATCTCTAGCTCCCCTCCCCAGTAACAGAAGAATGTTGGTATCTGTTCTCTGTATTAATTACAACGACTTTACCACCATTCCTTATAGAGAATTACCTGATTTATGTCAATTATGACTATTAATTGGTCCCAATATATGCCCATCCCTTTTTTCCACATTTTTTGTAGCGCCCCGGGTGCTCATTAGGTTGAATATGGTAATTAAAAAACTCGGATGTCTAACTATAAAATAAATCAAAGAAAACCATTGTTTAGAACTGCGACTCTTGACATTACTATGTTTCACAAACATGAATTAAAAACCTATAAATGTACATGTAGTTCATACAAAAAGGCCTAGCAATGAACTCTTGAGATAAAACTTTGATCTTCTATCCTACGGAAAACTCATGGACACGGTCATACTAAAGTAAGGCCAAGTTTGGTGACTCGTGTTTAAATCACTATGCTCAAGAGTGTCTGAATTGTTAGAAATACAATTTTATGAAGCCAAATATCATTTATCAATGTCAGCATTACATGTATAATATTTTGGGATCAATAAAAGGGGCTGAAAATATCTTTGTAATCATTATACAAACAGAAAAATTTCTAAAATATTTTGGACAAAAATTACATTTTCAACTAAGATGATTATAAATGCCTGAACAAATTATTTTTTGCATCTCCATGTGTAAATCAATTATGTATGTATGTACAATTATTGTTTACATATATAATGCACCTTGATGAGCTAAATTACACGTAGTTTGTTTCTTTGAATGAAATTTAAACCTTTATATAAAGAAGGGTCCATTTATAATTGCTACTAAATTTACCATCTGGTAGTTCAGATGATAGACTTTAGTTCCTACAGCGCAATTGTATTAAAAAAATAATAATACAGTGAACCTGTTTTGAGAGACCACTCATCTGCCACTGAAATGTGGTCTCTCAAGACAGGTGGTCTCTCAAAACAGATTTTATCTAAAAGTTCATTAAACCATGTGATTTTCAGAATGTGGTGTTAGAAGACAGGTGGTCTTTTAAGAAGGTAAAGTGGTCTCTCAAGACAGGTTCCACTGTATATATTGTTTTTAATACAACAGCACTGTAGAAACTAAAGTCTTTTATCTACACTACCAGATGGGGAATTTATTTACAATTTTAAATGGACTCTTCATTCAAATGAAAAACTATCTATACATATAACATGTATAACTGTGCACATCCAGGGAGGGTTTACAACTTTTATATGTTTCATTAATTTATGTTTTCTAAAATTGTCCTCTGTTCTGTTGGACTCTTGCACTCTTAAAATTTACATATATATACAGTAGAACTTTGATGAGTCAAACTTCAGTGAGTCGAATTTCTTGATGTTTCGAACTATTGACAAAATCCCGAATGATTTTTTGGACTCAATCTCACGATCAAGAGTCGAGAACGCTTCTGACTTGAGCTTCGACTTATCGAAGTTTTACTACATATATACAGTAAAACCTGCTATAGCAGCCACCTCTATATAAGGATTACCTGTCTATAAAGGCCAGTTTTATCAAGTCCTTTGACTGCATTCTTCGACTAAATTGAACCTGTGTATATGGGTCACCTGCACATAAAGGTCAATATTTTCTGGTCCCTTGGGTGGCCCCTATATACAGGTTTCACTGCATATATATATATATA
Organism: Atrina japonica; assembly: GCA_030159075.1. Lineage (NCBI taxonomy): Eukaryota > Metazoa > Mollusca > Bivalvia > Pterioida > Pinnidae > Atrina > Atrina japonica. The sequence continues at coordinate 795,617 of BROG01000270.1, forward strand.
TATATATATATATATATATATATATATATATATATATACACACACACACACATGTATATACACTCCATTCATTATTCTTAAAGTACTCATGCCTCTATAGATTGTATCAGTACATTTTATCAACCTATGGCTGACATTGTTACATGTACAACTTAATTTGTATTTTTTTTGTTTACTTGAGCAAATCAGAACTTGTATGATATTCTGTGATCTTGTATCAATTGTGTGAGTAGAGCTGTTAAAAAGCAACGTGTCTTTAACAACAATCTAAATTTATTGCTTAGTCATTATGCAACACTAAATGAAGATACCACTCATGTGGGGCAATCATATGAATAATAAAATAAAGCAAAGATAATCCTTGTCTTAATCTGTCCAGATAATCAATACCTACATGTATACTTGTAATGTTGATAGCATACCTCATCATACTTCAGCTATTGCAAGCAGTATGCCCCTTGGTCATACTGGATAATGATTATGTGTCTAGGGAAATTATAGGAATTACTCTATTTATTTATTTTACTTTGTCATGTTTAAGGCTGTCATGTTTAAGGCTGACTAAATGAAGATCTCTTTCAAATATACCAGTACATACAGTCATGGGACATAGATATTGGCCACTTATGTTATTTTCTTCTTTGTTTTATATAAAACCAACAATTTTTAAAAGCTGGTAAAATTCCCAAATCATACCAGAATTTGACAAATTTGTACAAATTTATAGTAGGATAATTTCATATTTCTAAAATATATGCATTTTTAAATTATCACGTTTATTTACAGAAATGACAATATTTTTCTCACAGAGTAATTTTGTAAATTCCATAATTATTCTTTCAGTCTTATGAAACATGTCAAAATTTACCTGAAATAGTTTTATCCTCCACAGAATCATAATTTTCTCAAAATAAACAAAGAGTTTATCTAAATTTCAAAAAGATACTCATTCAACCCTAAAGAGACATTTGGACTGGTCTAAGACATATTGATTTACAGAAGATTCCATTGATATTAAGGGGTTGAAGAGAGTCCCTCTCCTTTCTTGCATGACATCCTTATGTGATGGATGCAATAAAAGTGCCTTTCTGCTAAGAAAATCCTGTTTCCCTTAGTTTCTAGCTGTGACACTGCCATTTGTCAGAGACATATCATGATCAAAAGAAATCCCTTCTGATCTGTAAGAATAGTATGTCAAGTGACCAAATCTTTTTTTCCATCAAATTGGGAAAAACACATGTACTTTGCATTGGGAACATCAGCCCGGTAGAAGATTCAGAAAAAGGCCTGGTAGTAGTATAACAATTTAGTCAGTTTTTGATAGAACATCGATGTGCCATTTTATCTTGGTAAACTTGGTAAACACATGATGGTTTCAAAACAGTAGAGTTGATATGATACAGAGACACCTCATAAGTAAAAATTGGATCCAGATCTTTTTATTATATATTCATACTTCTTTTACTTCGGATATCTCAAAGTTTTTTAATCTTGAAATTTTTCTTGTGTCATAGTTAATTTCAGTCCGAAGCATCAAAATATTATAGAAAAAAAAACACTCAATTCTTATCTCAAAATTACCTTTCACAGTCAAAGGTTTGCTTTTTGTGAGCAAGATAATGGTAATTAATTACCTGTTTACTGGCAAAATGCAAACTATTTACTCCTACTGAGGTGAAACGGTAATTAATAATTGCTTTAATCTGATTTAAATATAGCAATAACTTGAGAGAGTTTATTCACTGTCCAATAGAGACAGAAAATATTTTGATTTAAAATGTTCAGTTATCTTGAATTCCTGATATCTAGAAGTAATATAAACAGTCCCATGAATTTTGAGTTAACGAGATTCCACAGTATAAATTTGTATTAAGGGCGACAAAAACTTGATTTTCTTACAGTTTCATCTGCAATTCCATTTTCTATCTGCCATACCAGTGTCACATACAAAGCATTTAACATACATGTGTACAGTGTGCAAATGTACATCTACATATACACATGTACTGAATCATAAACACGTAAAATAAAAGTATTCCACAAACCCAAATGATCTATTTGAAACAGCAAAAGAGACTTTTATTTTATCTTTTGCATAATTTAAATATTTTAAAAGATCAAAGGATGAAAATTGTGAAGTTTGTCAAAAAAATATGGGAATTGATTTTTTTACAACTGAATAGATGTATACACTGTATGGAATTCATTGAAAAGGTATTTAAACAACCTCCCATGGTTTCAAATCTTTCCAAAGAAATAAAAAAAAAGTTTATTATCATATGGCAGTTCAACTTGTAGCACACTGGTTTGTATCAAACATGTAAAACAAATCTTGGATCACAGATTTGTATCAATAACTTCATGATGTCTAATTTGGTTGTCACTTAACCATCAGACGCAGCATTGATTAACAATCGAATACGTACATACATTGATTGTATATATATATATAGGTAAAGTGGCACATCCTGGTTCAGTCAGAAACCAAAACAATATGGTTGTACAGGTAATACATACTGCCTTGCACAGGACTCCAAGAATTAATGAATTTCTAATACTTTTGTGATGACAAGTAGCTTGTCACCCCTGTTATGATTTGATTTTGACTCGTTGTGTTTATAAACATGTGCCAATTTACCTGGGTACACCTGTACATGTCCTCATCTTTATTAAGCAGTCACCTCCTGTAAGTGGCCAGGTTTAATTCCTCTTAAACGCTTTCCTTAAATATAATATATATATATATATATAATATATATATATATATAAATATATATATATATATATATATATATATATTATATTTATATATATATATACACCCCAGTAAGCAGTCACATTCCTAATGTGGTCAGTGGTCACCCCTTTCCCAGTCCAAAGGTAAAATGTGCGATGTTGACCCAATTAAACGGTCAATCAAATTTCAATATGCCAGTCATTTGTTGTCCAAATATATACACTGGCATCATAATTAATGCTAGTATAAATATTGTGGTCATTCTATATAGCTGTATGTTTAAAATATCTTGGCACATACATGTATATCAATTTATTACAAAATGATACATGGGCATATGAAGTTTAATATACATCTTTGTCCCTCCTTATTTATATGTTTTTAACCTGATAATTTTGAGACCTTTTTTTTATGAAAAAGCCATTTGTAAACTTAACAAAAATTCTCAACTTCCATGCCACCATTTTCTAAAATGTCACATAGAGGATCTATAATACAATCCACTATAGGGTCATGTGCAAATGACCTTGTACATGTAGGTGTGTAATTTCCTACCAATGAAAATGTGAATTATGTGATCTTGTAAGTTTATTAGATGTCTAGTGAAATGGCAAATGGATGTAAACATTTTTAACATTATAAACAAAACTGAACACACAAAACCAGAAGTAGAGAATTCTTTTCATAACCTTGGATACAATGTAGGATCAAATCACCAAAGATATTCTGAATAAATTCTTCGGACTGACAGTTTCTTTATTATAAAATAAATTGAATCTATTTGCCATTTGATAAACTTATAAGATCGCATAAATCGAATTTTCATTGGTGAAAAATAACACACATAGCGGATTGTGCTTGATCTTCTGTGAAATATCAGAAAACTGGTAGCAGTGAGATTGGATTTTAATTTGATTGATGCCAAATAGACAAACTTTTTAACTCTCAAATTTGACTCTTGAACAAACTGTAGATAATATTAATATGTACATGTATGTTTATGTATTTACTCAGATGTGTTTCCACATCAACAAACGAAAGTTAACATTTATAACTGAAGTAATTCAGCTAAGTGTATTAAAAGCTAAGATTTCTTGATCATATAAATTATACATGTACATGTAACAATAAATCATTTTGCACTAAAGGAAAACAAATTATATACAAAATATTCAAGTGATTTTATGGTTTGAATAAATCATAATAACTTGAATTGGTAAATTAAACTAAAAAAAAAAAAATTTATAATAAAATTAAATGTGACAAAAATCAAAACAAAACAAAACCCACAAATGATACCTATATTATTGAAATGTAGCAGTATATATTAAGCCAGTGATTTAAATAACTACATTTTGTAAGCTGAGATTTAAAACCGCAAAAAAAAAATCATAACACTTTGAATTGTACGTTATGAGACATGAAAAAAAAGTTTCAATTGGCTTAAACCTTTAAGCTGTTATTGGTTTTTGTTACAAGATTCAACTCCTGATTGTATATTGTTCTATTCAAATAAAAAAAGATTGTACAGACACTTTGACAAGTGCCTATACGTAAAACTATATACACAGTTGTATTGATATTAAATGTACGGTGTATTTAAATGTTGATACAGCTCAGTTGCCCATCAAAAACCTTGTAAAGATACTCCATACCAACTTTTGTCACTTACAAATATCAGTCTTACTTTTTTCAATTATATTTGATAGTTTATGTATATAAAACATTTAAATTACATTTGTGGGATTTCAGACCAAGTGATTGACAGAATTGGACATAGATAGTAGTGGATCAGGTTTCACTTTAAGTATTTAATACAGCTTTAAGTGTTTGCAAATGTTGATAAAAAGCATACGCCTTCAGGCATTTTTCTGTAGTTTCCATGGGGCAGAATTTTGACCCCATTCCCAATGCAAAATACATGTTTTTTTTTCAAATTAGATAAAAAAAAATCCCAATTTTGTGTACAGCCTGTGACCGTTAACCTGTAATGAAAAATAAGGTAATGCGGGAGGGGGGGGGGGAAAGAAAAAAAAAGGGTTGAATTTCCACGTCATGTACATTTAGATTTACCTGTGTGCTACATGTATATAACTATTTTTTCCAATTTGACATAAATTAACATTAATGTTTCCAATTGTGTCACCAATGGCATTTTCCAAGAAATTAAAGGCCTGGCCTTGCGGTATCTAGTTCATAGCCTAGAACACACCAACTCCACCAACTTAAATGTATACTACACTATCTAGAATGTAGCTTTTTGACATTGTCAAACCAAATCAGAAATAACCCAAAATACCATTTTGTATAGTTTCCACAGGATTAACACTGGTTTGCATTAATACATTGATACTCTTCACTCTCTTGTTCACATGGTTAATACATGTAATGCTCGTTTTGTCCAGTGCTCCATGTAAGTGAGTCTTGCTGATGCCGATGGCACTTTCAAACTTTTGTATCATATTCATAGTATCATAGCCCATTCCCTATGCCAATATTATTATTAAACATGTGATGAAAAAAAAATTGCCCCTGATTTGGTGAAAGACTGTGACAGTAAAAATGAATAGTGAATTAATGCAGCAGGAAATGCAATCAAAAAGAAAATACCATTATATAGTGTATTTAGATTAACATACAGGTACATGTACATGTATGTACGATTTTTCCCAATCTGTCATAAGATCATATTAAAGCTACCAATTCTGTTGCCAATGTGGCAATGGGTTTTTTACAAAATTGTCTGATAAAGTACTGACCTTTATTATATCCATTCAATACCTTAATAGGTGTTCCTTCAATGTCTATAGATAGTAAAAGAAACAAGGACGACAGAAGTTCCATCAAGGTTGTTCAAGCATAGATCTAGAAACATTCCATATAGCAACTGGGGCTATAAACAACTAAAGGGAGACAATCACACTGGCATAAGAATGAATCCTTTCTACATAAGATACTGCTTACAACTGAAGACCAACTCATTTAGGATTTGATACATTTATAGAATACTTTTCATGTTATTGGTCTACAGGTATTTCAAATGAATCTACAAATGTGATCAAAAGCAAACAAATGCCAGGAAAATGTGTTCTATCTAACCCTACATAAATACATATATGCACTGAGTCAAGGAGTTGTGACTGTCGAAATGTCAATACTGACAGTGGTAAAGTGTTGTTGTTACTGAAATATCTATACTGATAGTGGCAAAGAGATGTTTGTTGTTGAAATGTCTATATTGATAGTGACAAGGAGCTGTGATTATTGAAATGTCTAGATATTGATAGTGACAAGGAGCTGTGATTGTTGAAATGTCTATACTGATAGTGACAAGGAGCTGTGATTGTTGAAATGTCTATAGTGACAGTGCCAAGGAGCTGCAGTTGTTGAAATTCCTATATTGATAGTGTCAAGGAGCTGTGATTGTTGAAATGTCTATACTGATAGTGACATGGAGCTGTGGTTGTTGAAATGTCTATAGTGACAGTGCCAAGGAGCTGCAGTTGTTGAAATTCCTATATTGATAGTGACAAAGAGCTGTGATTGTTGAAATGTCTATACTGATAGTGACAAGGAGCTGTGGTTGTTGAAATGTCTAGATACTGATAGTGACAAGGAGCTGTGATTGTTGAAATGTCTAGATACTGATAGTGGCAAGGAGCTGTGATTGTTGAAATGTCTATACTGATAGTGACAAGGAGCTGTGATTGTTAAAATGTCCAGATACTGATAGTGGCAAGGAGCTGTGGTTGTTGAAATGTCTATACTGATAGTGGCAAGGAGCTGTGGTTGTTGAAATGCCTATAATGATATTGGTGAAGAGTTGTGTTTGTTGAAATGTCTATACTGATAGTGGCAAGGAACTGTGGTTGTTGAAATGTCTGTACTGATAGTGGCAAGGAGATGTGGTTACTGAAATATCCGTACTGATAGTAGCAAGGAGCTGTGGTTGTTGAAATGTCTATACTGATACTGATAGTGACAAGAAGTTGTGGTTGTTGAAATGTCTATACTGATAGTGGCAAGGAGCTATGGTTGTTGAAATGTCTATACTGATAGTGGCAAGGAGCTGTGATTGTTGAAATGTCTATACTGATAGTGGCAAGGAGCTGTGGTTGTTGAAATGTCTATACTGATAGTGGCAAGGAGCTGTGGTTGTTGAAATGTCTATACTGATAGTGGCAAGGAGCTGTGGTTGTTGAAATGTCTATACTGATAGTGGCAAGGAGCTGTGGTTGTTGAAATGTCTATACTGATAGTGGCAAGGAGCTGTGGTTGTTGAAATGTCTATACTGATAGTGGCAAGGAGCTGTAGTTATTGACATGTCAGTACTAATAGTGATGAGTAGTTGTGGTTGTTGAAATATTATCTATACTGATAGCGACAACTGGAAACTTGTGAGACTACCTTGCTACTTAAACAAATTTTAGTCTTACAGTTAGGATGCCTTAATAGTGAGGTACAATGTAAATGTACCACTGTATACTTTTATATATACATGTACCACTATCATTATCATACAGTTTTGTCCAATGATATTCAAAAATCTGTGTTCAGTAAAGACTTACTCTATATTTACAGGAAATGAAGAGACCTAAACACTACACAATCACAATGTAGATCATATAATGGTCTGGTACATGTAGCTATAATTAGATCATTCACCCCAAGTTAACCTGATAATCTGTTAAAATAAAAAAGAATCTATACAAATATAGTTTAATTAAAAAAAAAACAGTTAGGAAGATCAAGAGCCTGTATATTTAGGAAATGTTCTGTATATAACAAATGAACAGATTAGGAATTTAAATCTAATATATTCTTGTGTATACAATGTCTTTTACATGTACACGTATAGTCACAAAGTTTATAAAACCCATCATATTCCCATGACTCAGAAATATATACAAAAACAGCAAAACTGATATCAATAGATGGAGATTTAAATATACTGTTATGTAAATTGTGTTTACAATGAATATCTTTTTTTTTTATCATTTATTGACAAAAATCTTGGTCAAACAACACATTTATGTTATCTCTCCCAGGATAAATTGTCAAAGGTGAGTACAAAATGTACATACATGTAATTACCATGGTAATTCCATAAAATATACATGTACTTGTAAATATATATCCTATTTATATAGCATTTGCCATTCAATATTTGTCTCATTGAAATATCAGCAAATATTTTAAAAGAAAAATATTTTAATAGTTGTGTTGATGTCCCTAAAATGAAGAATGGTTGACTTTGCCTGATCTGATATTGATCATTTTGGATGTGACAATGTTCTTCAAGGGGTAAACATGTTTACTTTTTAAACTTCTCCTTTAAAAATCCACATGTAACTGAAAAATCATGACATGACAAGAAAATACAATACGAGGTAAATGGTAAACAAGCAAGAAATTAAAAGTGTATATAGAGTCAAACATAAATTGAAAATAAAAAAGATAAAATGTGACAAATTTTATGACTAATATATTATAAGTTGTGGCATTGACAATTCAAGTAAAACCAGTACAGGCTACATACATAATTTACAAACATATATAAATGTAAGTAGGGCTTGATGATTTGAATAAGACATTTTTATATATAAGCAAATCTGCACGGAAGCTACATGTATATCTGTTCAAGTACAGCAATACCTGAATGGCAAGAACTGTCCTCAATCTTGCATGTACACCTGGATTACAATTTATTCAGATCTTTAAAAAGCTCTCAGAGCAAGATTATGAAAGGATGAGCTAAATAGCCTAAGCTGGTAGCAAGTTCTTTACAATTCTCTTGTACCTGAATTACAAGTAAATATGTAAAAGTGATAAAAAATAATAAATGAGTAGACTTGACCTATTTTCTCCATACATATACATGTATGTATTACTTTAGAATGATAAACTCTCTGCAGGAAATATGTCTGTTTTAATATATTAATTATGTATATATATTTGGCAGAGGTATTGGCTATGTTGTGCTTTATCAGTGATATTTATGCCTTATGTACATCAATGTAGATCCTGTTTGCCATATATATACATGTATACAACAAGTCAAGAGATCTACATGTAACAGAAAATTGTCACAGTATAAACAATGTACCGGTACACTCCTACATGTAAGTACTCGCCATACAATGTATACACAACATATACAGGCCTAGGTCTGGTTTTAAACATCCTTTTGGGAAGAAATTAAAGCACATAGCAATGTAATTGGGATTTTATGAACATTTTTAATTATAGATATTTACAAAGTTTAATGATATACATGTAGTATACATGTACAACTATGAAAAACTCATTTAACTGTTGCGTGTAGCAGAGTTATTTCATTATTATTTTATACAACATGTAAATACAGTACAAAAGTACAATTCGGCATTCATTTCTAAACCAACTTCTCTAGATCTCGGGATTAAATTAGGAATTTTCCTTGAAAAATGAGGAAAAAAACATTAATAATTAAAAATGGAAATACTTGAATATCTGCAATGAATTAAATAGGAAAAATACATACCAAATAATGCACATAATTATGTACATGTTTATATGATATGAATAAGTTTATTTACATGCTAAATACAGTATATGTATGCTACATGTATGCAGATCTTGAACTAAAGAATATGAATGGAAATTAATGTTGATGATCTATATATAGGTGATGATTTACTGTTTTAACTTGTAATTACATGTATACTGGTCATTGTATAACACATGTATTTAGTTCCTTGTCAACATAAACGTGTACATTTGTACATGCACATGTATTCCTACATCACAATATTTTGGAAAAACAACGTGTCAATGAATATGCTATACGTATAATATACATGTAAATATACTGTATTTAGCATGTAAATAAAAAAATATTTTGGAATTAACTCTGACTTTTATTTTTCATTCATTCATTTTGTTTGGGCTATTCATTTGCATAGCACTTTAACGGTAACTGAAAATAATACTTTTATACCCTTAGAATTAACAACTATCAGCATTCTCTACTATCACAGGTATGAGATCTAGATTCTCCACCAATTGATTTGCGACCAATTTTTAATGGTGGAGAAGCTAGAGACTCTGTGTCTCTGTTACATTAATATACCATATCCAGGAGGAAACCACCAGCATAAGTAAACAGAGAGGCTTGAAACCTTACTCACAGGAGGTTGTCTGAGACTTCATAGTTTAAAGCATATATTTTGTAATACTCTAACAACTTGGGAGAGTGAGCCAAAATTTAATCTGGGTAATTTCAGATATTGATCACAAGCAAAATCAACTATTCTCAAGATCACATACATGTACATGTATATATTGTGCATACATGTATGATGAAGGCATTTAGGCTACCGATCTAGAGCCTGGATGGAAAGTATTCCATTGCCATGCATCAGAATGTTTCAGATTCTAGTACACATCAAATCTTTCCACAATACAGGTAAATACATATAAATGTACATATATACATTGACTATAATAGTCTATTATGTTCTCAGAGTTTTTGAAATTCACCGGTGTTACCAGAAAAACCAGTAAATTTTATCAAAGTGTGATGAAATCTATCTGATAACTGGTCCAAATGACCAGTAATTTTCCATTTCTTTTCAATTGTGTATATATATAGACCAGTTAAAAAATTTTCTTTGACCAGTAGAATTCCTTTACTCACTGGTCAAGTTAACCAGCAATTTTTTTTATTTCAAAATGTCTGTGTTCTCATCATGAACTTTGAATATGAGGAGTGAAATTAAAGTTAAATTATCTATGTATTTTAGATGAAATAATCTGCATGACAGTAGACCATTACACTAATAAATTTGTTTTAACTTCACCTACTGTATGAATCTCCGTATCTGAGTAAAATTATCTGACAGGATGAAAAACAAACAAACACAGAATTATAAGTAAAGTTGTACTGAAAAAGTCATACATACATGTATGTATATATATACAATAAAAGCTAGGGTTTGACTTTAGTTTACCTAGCTCATACCTACCTCACATACATGTACTCATTCATTTTTAGGTGAACACTGAACATGGATGAATATACAATAGATACATAACATAGTTTACACGGTACCACAGGTACGCACATCATGGACTGGCATAGGACTACAGTGCAGGGGTAGTAAGATGTTCAATTATAATTTTTTTTTATCTTTTGAAATTAAAAGTAAGACAGTCTATTCAAAATTTTCATTTTAAGCAATTCATTTGAAGTGGTCTAGACTCTAGGCCTATACAATAGCTACAAATTACATTGTGACTAAACATCATATGTTAACAAAATAAGATAAGTAAAACCTTGATTATGATCCAAAACGCCTGTTCCTTCAATCTCTAGTGCGTCAGGACTCGGATCACTATCTTTACTGGGATCTGCTTTCAACGAACCCTTTTTGTTTTTCTTCTTCTTTTTAGAGTTGTTAATTTTACTATTACTTTTTTCCGTAGTGACTGGTGGTTTCTTCTGTGTTTTCTTCGGGTATGCTTTTATATCCATGCTTTTAAGAATGTTAAACTATGATATAATGTAAGCAGTACAACCTTTAAAAGGCAGCTATCACGACTGTTGACATAGCCAAACAACTCCTACAATGTAAACTAATGCTCCGCGAATCACTATGAAATAGTGCAAATTATCATCTGTCTTAACATACATTATTGCACATAGTAAACTTATTAGATTAATCGAAGATCATAACATATTTATATAAAACTTTTTCACGAATCCATTTAAGAGTGACACGCTTTTACATAGATTTTAAACGAGGTCACTGTCAAACGGAATTCGTGGCGGAGAAATATCGTTTCCAGGATATCCCACAATGCATTATAAAAACAAAGATGTCAGCCTCCATGAATGCGGGAAATTTAAACAAATCTGATGAAGACATAGATGATTTTTGTGATCAGTTGTTCGATGAATGGGACGCCGATGACAACATATTTTTAGATGGTAAACATTAACATTAATGAGAGATCACAGGTTATACGATGTAGAACCAGTATGTGAAATTATATGACAGTGGGCGTGGCAATGGCAGGTTAGCCTACAAGGCTACATGATACATCAATAGGCCACATCATACTACATGTACACTGGCAATGTCTGTAGCCTACAGACTGGCTATGGCATCATGCCATGTATTTGAAATCTTAACACTTAAATCCAATTTAAGAGTGTCAACATCTAATCTGCGGTGCTGAGACTTTAAAAATATTCTAGCTGGCTGATCTAAGGAAAAAAAAGACAATTAATTAGGCATGAACAAAGGAAATGCCTTGACACTGTTTTGCAATTGCTGTCTGAAGGTTCATTAAAAATTATTACCATACCTCATGTTTGTTAAATTACTCACGACTGGATTAAAAGCAGTCACATGACAAAAGACAATAAGGATATACATGTATCACCAAAACCTCGCCTCCAAGGGAAATACATGTAATCCCAAAGTGAATTAATCATGTGACCATGGTATTATTCTTTCACTTGGGATAATACAAACATACCAGTAAAATATAACCCTTTGCAGACAAATCGCAATTACATGTCAATCAAACGCACCTGACAGAAAGTTTAAAACTACGCCTGCTTCCTGTCTACTTTTGTTTTATACACTAGTATTAAACAATCTTGTTTAGTTTTGTTTTTGTATTGTTTATTTTGGTAAAATAAAACATTTATGGCTGGCTCTGTCTCGGGATACATCTCGAATTGTCTCCCTTTGCCCTCGGGAAAATAACCCTTCCCAAGGAGACAATGTGGGATGTATCCCTCCACAAAGGGCCATAATTGTATATTCTTCTAAAGGCCTTTTAGTAAAAAAAATGTGCCTGTTAGTGCAATTCTGTTTTAGCAAGCTAGTGTGTTATGATGTTTTTACAAAATGACGTCATACAGTTAAATTATGACATCAAATATTTAGAACATTAGCAGTACATGTAAATGTATACTGAAAATGACAGAAAGAAAATTGACCAGGAAAAATGAAAGCCTCCAAAACATTTCTTTTGAAAAGCTATTATACATGTACGTGACCATCATGTAGGTTTATGTGAAGGATAACCTGGGTTACTGGTCAAGCCCTGTTGCATGGTCCAGTCTGTGACAGAAATACATTGTACATGTATGACAAAAGCTTTTAAGTGCACAGCTTTTCTTTTCTGTTTTTAGATACACCAGAGGATGATAAACTTCAACTTGAAAACAACAAAACTGGTATCAAAACATGTGCAGATACAGATAAACAGGCAGAGGAAAACAGAAAATATGAAAGCCATCCCCAGGATGTTTCCCCTATTGAAAGATTTCGTCCTGGTTATCTCTGGGTTTCAGATTTGACTCGACAAAGCTGGTGTGAACAACAGCTGTCTTATACTTTTACTGTCCCCACTATGATACAGGAAGACCCTGTCATGACCCAAGGGACAGACCTTCATCTAGCAAGGGGTGAATTCTTTGATTTACAAAATTTTACAGAAAATAATTTGTTGGAACTGTCTAGTTGTTAAAAAGTAGTAAAAGTGGTGATATCTAGCAGTGGAAAAAACTGCATATCATACCCAATGTGAAGAGAGACCTGTAAATTGTGGGTGTGCGTATGTTACATATAGTGGGGATGTTTATGAATAATAGGAAGATGACTGAATGAGTTTTCTGTCAACTTCAAAGTAAAATTGTCTTTTGACCTTTACCTACATTGTATCAATTGATCAGTCTGTCTATCTACATGTAGCCTACATGTATCTATCTATCTATCTATCTATTAATCATAGTGCATACTTTTTTTCAGAGCTTGCTGTTCATGATGTAGTTCAAGTCAAAGTAAGCTCTAGTGAAGACATTTGGGCCATTAAAGTTTTGAACCTGTTGACTGCTATTCAAGCCTTTCATCATGGTAAAAGGGTTGCACGTGAAGTTCCTGTGTTTGGGGCACCATTTGGGGAGGATGTGTGGGTGGTTGGTCTTATTGATGAGCTTCAGTTTGACCCTGAAATGTACACCATTGACCTCTCTGAACTGAAAACAAAACAGATGAAAACGCCACCATCTAAAGCTCAGAAAAAACAACACAGATTACAAGTTATGCTGTATAAGGTGTTATTTGATGATCTTGTAAAGGGGAAAGTGTCAAAATATTTGTTAGCAAAACATATGAAAGTAAGTTTGACTAAGGAGTTCGGGAAAGACATCAAACAACATATTCAAAAACAAGTTCTAAGTTTCCAGGCTAGAAATCTGAATGAATTAATTGATCATGTCTTTCAACGGATACAAACTTTGACTTGCGTTAATCAGTTGAGTATTGAGTACGTTCATCAGGAAACTAAACAGACACTGTTTCATAATACTGTCAAGTTTTCTCAAGAAGAAGTGCAGTCCTTGTTTAAATATTACCTGCAATTTTGGAGGGGTCAAAGGTCAGCGACAGGCGTAGAAATAGAGGAGGCATGGAAATGTCAGAGGTGTGACTTTGAGGCTATATGTGACTGGAGACAGAGAAAATCAGAAGAATGTGCTAAACAAAATGTTAAAAAACATAAGAGGAAATAAATTAAATCTTCTTTACAACTTTTTGTTTGTTAGTGTATCGTCCACAAAGTAATTAATATTGAAACTTTGGATTTCTTTACTCAGTACTGTATGCTTAGACATTTTCAGCCCTGTTTAATTTTTGCCCTTAAATGAGAGAGGGCAAATTTAAAATGAGGGTGAAATATGAGGCTAAATAACTGAAGCATGTACATCCATGAGACTATGGTGATTTAGTGCAAACTTATGACAGTATGAAAATATTTTCTGTCATTAAAGGACAAAGATATCCAGGGGTGAAAATGTCCAGGTATACAGTTACATGTAACTGTTTAAGGTTAAAATAACATGAGGTGTTGATATTTGCTACATGTATATTCACGGTGTTCATAGATCTGCAAAACGGAGAAAAAGTAAATATGATTTGGATCAATTCATACACAAAGGTAATATGCCTATACTATGGGCTGCATTTCCAGGACCTAGGGTTATATAATGCTACTCCGGATCCATGAGTTCAACAAATCATGATCCTGTCAGGAGAGATAAATCCATGGAAATTACAACCTGTTGAATAAGAATTAATCCCTTATGCAGTAAATATTTATTCATAATTAAGTCTCACACACAATATTAAGAGTCAGTCAGGTAAACAATTATCCTGTGCATAAACCTTTTAACATTTTAAACTTGTTTTTAAACAGGAGTTTGCACAAATACCAATTTTCATCACATACATGTAAGTTGGTTTAAGAGCTGTCATTGATAGACTTCATATTAATATAAATATAATCTGAATTAACTCATTCAGTATGTTATTGATACATTGTTTTAGAATCACAGGCCAATTTCTCTTTTACAGTTTTCAAGAACTTTCAGTTGCATTCTCACTTCATTTCTTGAACAATCAGTATGTAACTTATATTTTATTTCCATTGTTCAAATACAAAAAATGCTTTTCATTGCTTTACTCTTCCCCAGGTTGTCAAATACTCAACAGATCCACTAAATATTACAGTGAATCTCTTTATTTTGAAAGCATTTATAGAAGTACCAAAGTATTTGGTGTATAGTACATGTATGTTATTAGAGTGTTCACAGATAAATTCCAAGTGTTCACAGATAGACTATTACAATGTTCACAGATAGACTATTTGAGCATTCACAGATACATGTAGACTATTAATGTTCACAGACAGTATCATAATCTTCATAGATAGGCTATAAGTGTTCACAGACAGACTATTACAATGTTCACAGATAGACTATTTGAGCATTCACAGATACATGTAGACTATTAGTGTTCACAGACAGTCCATCATAATCTTCATAGATAGGCTATAAGTGTTCACAGACAGACTATTACAATGTTCACAGATAGACTATTTGAGCATTCACAGATACATGTAGACTATTAGTGTTCACAGACAGTCTATCATAATCTTCATAGACAGGCTATTAGTATTCATAGATTGACTTACATATGAACATTTTATGAACAGAGCTGTATGGTGATATACCGTAAATTGGGATATTTTGATGTCGCTAAAATTTGGCCAGTTTGGTCATAAAATGGAGGGTTATTTTTTAGCCAGTCAAATTTTGGCCATTTATTTTTATATCATGTTTAAATTTGACCTTCCATCAAACCTTGGTTTTACCATTTTGAACATTCCAGGTGTTTAAAAGATTAAAAAGTACCTAATAATTTGAACTGATATATCACATATTACTTAATTAAGATAAACATTTACACAGAGTTATTTTAAAAATCCCTTGTTTGTTAATTAAAAACACTCAGATATTTTTTAAAAGCGCCAGCAGAGACATTGTGTAGATTGTACATATTTTGGACAGTTTAGTTTTGGTCATTTAAATAGGGTGGCTAAATTGGCCAAAACTGAATAAAAATGGCCAAAATATCCCAATTAATGGTATAGTGTTACCAACTAATGTATACTTCATCCATATCCTAGCTCTGTTGCACAACAATTCATTATTTAATCCACATAGTTTAGGGTCCATATATTTTTATTACTCCAAAACTTCTTTTAATCAATACTTAATTTGTTATTGTACAGTGGGATTATGCAAATCTCAAAATTAAGAAATTCAACATAAACTTTTAGTTTATTATTAATTAAGTTTTGTTAGGTTTGAATGTTATTATGTAAAATTAAATTTTGCTCTTTCATATCCAATAATAGTGATTTATGTTGATTTCCCATCTTCAAATAAAGTACATTCTTTTTGAAAGAATGTACAGTGAAACCGGTCTTGGAAGACCACCTCATCTCATTTTCTCACACTCAAATATGGTCTTTCAAGACAAGTGGTGTCCTGAAAGAGTTTTTTTTAAAGGATTATTATAACTGCACAGTTTTTTTTAATGTGGTAGCTCAACTGCTAAAGACAGGTGGTCTTGTCACTGAGTGGTGTCTCAGGACAGTTCCACTGTGTGTACAATAATC
Organism: Atrina japonica; assembly: GCA_030159075.1. Lineage (NCBI taxonomy): Eukaryota > Metazoa > Mollusca > Bivalvia > Pterioida > Pinnidae > Atrina > Atrina japonica. The sequence continues at coordinate 812,374 of BROG01000270.1, forward strand.
TGTATGCATTGTATTTTCATGATATTTTAGTTATTCCATTCAGTGGTGACAGAAATATTACTTGTGTCAATAATTTGATCAATTGTTAAATAGACTTTGAAGAACCCAGATAAGGCCATTCCAATTTATTTTATGTTTAGCGTCAACCCTAAAGTCAAAAACCTATTTTTCTATCAGGAAAGAAAAAATGACAGAAAAAACACAAGATATTCTTATGAGTACAATTACAAATGCAATTTTATGGACATTTACCGGTAAGTACATGTATTTCCTAATATGTTAACAAAGGAAAACAAAATTACACTTATATAAACCATATCTTTGGCACATACTAATAAATTATCTATGAAATTTTTATTTTTATAATAATGTAAACAAATATTCATATTTTCCTGTTAACTTTAGGGCTATATTCCATATTTTTTCCTTAGATGTTTGTGTATTTTTTTTTTTTTTTTTTCGTTCAATGTTCTAAAAACCAATCCGTCGCCAGACACTAAACAGAGAAAACACTTGCACTGGCCTAAGTTGTATACATAGGTACTTATTCTGAGTTAAAAATGTATATGTGAGATAGACCAGTACAGTGGTCAGTACATATACACTGGACACTTGGTGACGACAATGTAAACTTAACATCACCTCTATGAATGATACATGTACCCTGTGCATCATGAGGACTTCAAGGCTGGCATATATGTTCCCAGAATTAGGATTTTCATTAAATATTGTTAATTCATTTGAATTTATTTCTTGTTTTGTTAGTTGTAGAAGGTGGATAGTCTCTTCTTGGGTGCAATTGTAATCCAGTTCTCTCCTCCACCAATGAGAGCCAGCCTGGCTCAGTCAGTAGCACGCTCGACACTGGATCGTGAGTTCGAGTCCCACCGGCGGCAGGTTGGTTTCTTGTCTTTCGGATGAGACAGTAAAAACTGGAAGTCCTGTGTCACAGTAGGCCGTAAGTGCTGAGCATAGGCCAAAATTTGAAGTCCTTCATCGGCATTTGGTGACGTCTCCATATGAGTGAAATATTCTTGAGTGGGACGTTAAACAACAATAAACAAACAAACAATCCACCAATGAAAACTGGCTGCCACCATATGAATGAATAATTGTTGAGTTTGACGTAAAACGCTATTCAAAATTCAAAATTTGAAATTTCTTGTTTTGTAATATCTTTTTCTTTTCATTGATATTATTGGTTTGTTTGCTTGTTGTTGTTTTCCAGAATTTCATACTAATACTAAATATGCATGTGAAGGTAAACAGCTAAAACTATGGTATAGAAATATTGTTTAGACATGGAAGGTATTGAAAAGTTCTTTAAACAATAATTAATACCACTATCTATGGTTAACAGAGTTATGTCCCTTGACTCTCCAGAACAAAAACTACCAGTTGTATTGAACGGTGTGGATTTTTAAATTTTACAACTGCATACTTTTTTCTCCCAATTTTGGGAAAATGCAATCAGGAATTTTTATGCGACTTTGTGTCTAATTAGGAAAAATTGTTTGCACACAAGTAAATCTTTATGTTATGGAACCTCTATTTTAAAGACATTTGCCCCTGCATTCATTAATTCTTATTACAGAAATAGATTTTACATCAAATAGGGAATTATTTAACAAAAGGAGAAGAATGTGTGTAGGAGGGGCATACTAATTTATTTTTACAATATCTGAATGTTATACAGTGGAACCTGATTTGCAAGACCACCCCATCTGCCGATCAAATGTGGTCTCTCAAGACAGGTGGTCCCTCAAAAGAGGATTTATTTACATGATTTATAATTGAGTGGTTCTCAGAATGTGGTCACACAATACAAAAGGTTTCTCATAAGTGGTCTCTTGAGACAGGTTTCACTGTATCTGTATCACAAAAATGACATTGTTTGTGTCATATTACCCGAGGGTAAAATATATAGCAGTGGAACCTCGCTATTAAGACCACCCAACTGACTGACTCAATGTAGTCTGATTTGTGAGGTGGTCTCCTGAATGAGGTTATATACTGATTCAATATTAATGAAGAGAGAAGTGTTAATTTTTGGTCTTAATCGTGAGGTGGTCTATAGGCGAGGTTCCACTGTATATAGAACTTTGTTTTGATCTCATAAAATGGAGAAATTTTTTTTTTTTACAGTGGAACCTGTCTTTAGCGACCACTCAATCTGCCATGAAAATGTGGTCTCTCAACAGAGGTATTATCTAAAGGATTATTTAACCAAGTGGTTTTCAGAATGTGGTCTCAGAAGACAGGTGGTCTTACTTGAGAGTGATCTTTCAAGACTAAATGCTACTGTAAAATATAATTTTTTTATAAAAATTGATGCATAACAGAAATAAAAGCATATATATCAGTCGCTGTTGAAGTCTTTCAAAATTATATAATACACAAACTGTTGTAGTTTAAACATATCTTTTAATCTTAAAGCAAGACAATGAGATTGAACACAAGTATACAATATTAAAATTGAAACATGAACCAAATAAATGGATTTAAAATAACTACAAAACAATGAATTAAAAAATATTAATTAAAATCTTCATTAACTCATTTCAGACACAAGCATACTCTCACACACTGGACTTTTCCATAATATCTTGCTGGTTATTCTGTAGTTTTATAGAAAAATTTATTTCGTTCATAGTTTTTACCTCTCTCACTCTTTCACACACACACACACACACATATACGTGATCAATCAAATGAAAGTTTTTTGGAACTGTTTTGTTTCATTTATTTATTTATTTAATATCATTGCATCTTGATCAGACAAATGTAATTTAATGATTTCTCTGTGCAAAAGGTTTTTGAAAATGTAAAATAATTGAAACTTTGTTTTTCTGGATGAGACATTTTTCTTCTTGTGGTTTCTTTTTTTTTTCTTTTTTTTAAAGGCATTACTAATTGTTTAGCAACAGGCACTACTTTGAACACTATTTTCTGATGGTGTACTTGTGTCAAAATAAAACCAAAGCTGTTGATACAATGAATTATCTCCCTTTGCACAAAAATATACTCTTGAGCTTTAGAATGAGTAGAAAACAAACTGATACATTAATATGATGTACTCGTAATTAGATACATGCTTGGTAAATGTCTAACCTATCCCAAATGAAGTACACCCCCTTTGGACCTAAAGTGTAGATGCATCTACAATAAAAGTTAAATCAATACAACTGCATAATATTTTTCAGTAGTCCGACTGTGGTAAGCCCCGTGAAGTTGGCATAAAATGTTTAAAACCTATATAATTTTAGTAGAAAGTTGGAAAATTAAAAAAAAAATGAATTACAAAAAATTGTTGCTCCTCATTTCGCTGGGCGAAAATAATAATATACTAGACCTTCCCTTTACCTTTAAATCATGGATCCACACTGCCTTTGTCTGTATTTTTTTATTTTAGGGTTTTTGACCATATTTCAGTTTCTCTCTAAAGTGTTTGTGCTACATATATTTAAAGAAACTGACGATTGTGTTTTCCCAAGATGTATGAATATGAAAATTTATTTGTAAACAGAATTTGCATTGGTTCATAATGTATACGATTTTCCCATGAGTTATTATCAGCTAAAGATCGCAAAATTTTATTATCGATGATGTCTAATTCTTTACTTAGAATGAACGCACCATTTTCACACGTATGGCGTCTTGCCCCCTCAAAAAAAAAAAAAAAGAAAAAAAAACCAAACAAACAAACAAAAACTTTACGCCCCCTCTTTGAAAATTCCGAGAGCCACCCCAGATACTTAAAACCGATGCGCCGTGTCACGTTAGGCATGACATGACAAATAAAAGAAACCTCACTGCACTTCACTTAAGGCGGGTGTTATATTTATTTAAGGAAAACATTCTAGGCAGTGATATTAATCCTAAAGTTTTAAAGTTAATAGTAACAAAAAACATCAAAATGACTTTAAAATACAGGATGCAGTATTATTTAAAATCTTTATAATGGCGTATGTATCAAAACTATATTCAATACAACAACGTATGCAGCATACACTAAATTGATTTTCATCATACCAAAGACATTTCCTATATATAAATGTTTTTAAAAAGTATCTTTATTAAATATTATATATACATGATGTCATTTATAAATGCATTTTCTTTTAACTGAATCAACATCTTATAAAAGCGTTCCTGAAAATGTAGTTCAACCTCCTTCTTGCGAGAAATCAAGAAGTAAGCTAGATATGAGGAGGAGTTATTTTACTAACTGAGTTATCGATGTTTGGGATACCCTTGTCTAAATTAGCAAATTATTGGAAAATACCATCGAGCTGTTGAAAGAAAAAACATTTAAAAGTTGGACAAGAAACTATAAAACTTTCGGACGGAAAGAAAACTGAAGTTCGGGTACAGGTGTTCAGAGAGAAGGGTACACCACATTTTAAAGGGAAAAAAATGAAATACTTACCATCAGGCGTACAAAAATAAATGATAAAAATATGAAAGTATTTAGCCTATTTTGCCGGCCAATAATAACTGCAATGAACATCAAAATCAGCCAACTTGTCATGTTGTAAATTTAGAAATTACCGGGTGGATGTGAATTCCAAATTTAAATTATGATATAAAAGTTGTAGTTTACACTCATCCAGTTAATTAAAAAATTACAATATTACAAAATCTTCATTCTGCTTTCTTCTGTGTGACTTCATTGTGTAGAATCAGCAACAAGTTGTCAAGATGACCAAAATGCATTAGTCAACGTCACTTTGTCTATGACGTCACGTTGATTCTGCCGCTAGATGTGTGATAATAACTTTGTTTAGACTGACGAGTTATGTACCTTGCGATCTCGTTTTTGAGACAGAACTTGTCAGTCCATCACTTTGTTTTACGTTCTACTATTTTCTACTTTTACCACTTGTATTTGATATACAATAACAAATAAGAGCTATACAGATAGAAAAAAAATCTGATATATTCCTATATATTTTGTGTGTGGTATTCATGTAGAAATGTAGTAAGGTTGAGTTGAACAGTTGCAATTGAAAAAAAAAAAAATGCCAAACCTGGGTTTCACAAGCAATTTTCACAAAATATATAAGAATATAAGAATTTTATGCCTGGATATAAAGTCTATTTTTTGTTATTATATATCAATCTAAGTACATGTAGTAAAAAATTGAAAACACAGCTAATGTCCCCTTAAAGTAAATATAACTAATCATACCTATTAAATTACTGCATGTAGCAATAAAGTGCATGTGTTCGTTTCATGGGGCTATAGGCTACAGGGTGTTCGAGATAAAGTGATATGAGAATTCTTCATACTATTTTGGAAAATTGGTTTGTGTTGCTATACAAGAGAAGTTTATCATACAATTTTGCAATTACAGATCATATTAGAATTTTTTTTTCACCCATATCAAATGTATTTGAATGAAACTAGTGTACAATATATACATCGAGCCGCATGATTTAATAGATGTTAATTTTACACCTCTGCAATTAGCAAATCTTGATACTCATTAAAGTGACATTTAAACATTCATTTTACATCAGCATTTTGTTTATTTTTCAAATGCAATAATTTTGCTCCAGTTGAATATTTCAATGGAATTTCAACAGGTTTTCAAAAAAAATCTGATTAACAGGTAACAATCGTAACATGGTAATCAACTGTAATAAAGTAACACATTTCACAATTACTAAAACTGGTATCTCGAATTTAGAATCTCTAGAATTGATTGAATGTTCAGATTATTCATAAAATTGGATATGTTAGTAATAAAATGCGTATACCTATGCAGATGAACACAGAAAAAACAATCAACAGGTAAATTCTTCTTAAATAAAAACAACCAAAGATATAATGTCAAGATATATAAAGGAATGTCGCATTTCATATATGTTGAAAGTGGGAATATACAGTGTATTCTCTGGTTCAAGTCACACGTGTTTTTACTTGTGCAGGTAAACCTGCAATCAAATGGTAATGAAAACGCACTACGAAATGGATATACATAAATGTGATACTTTTTTGTGTGCTAAGGGACAATACAAAACTTAGAATTCCAAAGAACGTGAGCAATTATATAACTTAAGACTGAAACAAAAACCGGACAGCCTGACGGACGGATTGACACAAACATCTACAGTTTCACTAGTACGAGGCAGATAATTAATACACCTGTAATGTGACGGTATTTAGCATGGGTCTTGTAGAGAATTAAAAATTCAATTTTTAAAACAAATAAATTTACATAAGTAGAAACATTTGGGTACCTATATATGGAAAGAAAGAGCTACTTTACCATCGTCATCATTGCATGTATTCTGATAGGGGTTCAATACTTTGTTGTATATTACTTTTCAAGGTTTCTAGAGAAAATGGTTTATGATCTTCACTCATATAAAAAAGGAAAAACTTTTTTTAGGATTTGATTTTTAGTGCTGTAAATCTTTCTAACCACTTCATTGTAGCTTTTCCATTCAATGTCTGTCGTATTTTGTATTACACAACTAAGATGTTTTCACTTTTGTCTTTAGATTGCTACAATAAATGTTTTACTTTTTCAACAACAAAAAATGCTCAATCCCCTGATAAAGCAATTCTTCTTGTCTTATTGCAAAAGCATATTGAGTAATCGGGCATACTTTCTGACAGTTTCGAAATGCATATTTGTTGATGTAATTGAATTTAATCATTATTATTATTATTATTATCATTATTATTATTATTATTATTATTATTATTATTATTATTGCATAATACACATGTTTCATGTCAGGTGACTGCATCTCAATGCTGTAGATTCCTCAGACATGCTTTCTCTTAACATTCTATAAAATTGAATTAGCCGGGGATGGAAAATATGTATAATGGCTTGATTTGTCAAATCATCAAATTCTATATCGTATAACCAAAGACTTAAAAAATAAGCCCAGAGTCTAAATCTGTTGGAAAAAGTTATCTGCGGCGTTACATTCAACATTGGTTGGTAAATGGTAATATATATAAGTACAAGGATTGTTTTTTTTTCAGTTTTTGAAAAACATGGAATATACATGCAATGACTCATGAAAAAAAAATTAATGTGCAGTCCATGAGCCATTGCATGTATATTCCATGTTTTTCAAAATATGAAAAACAATCCTTAATTAAAAACTTTTAAATAATTTGTCATGTTGTAAATCTTAAATTTACAGGATGGGTTTAAAATATAAATTAACAGGATAGCATGTTTTACATGTTTTACAAGTTAGTGAAATGCAATAAATCAATCCTAAAGCGTACGATTTGAAACTGTTATGTTTTGGTAACCCGTTGATTGTTGTATATGTGTCCGTACAGGTGCATTTGTATTCAAGTATATGAGCTGGATTGTTCTTTTACATAACGACAAAATATGAGGGAATGGCTAATCCATATCATTGTGTACTTTATAAATACATTTGTATAGTTACGGTATGTTTATAATACTATTACACAATCGTGTGCTCAATATAATCTTTCTATCCAGAAAATAATGACTTGTCAACTTAAGGTTTAGTAGATTTTCTCTTTATAAGACATCAAGACTAAACTGTGAATTGGGAGTTAAAAAGTTAAAGCCATCCATTTACGGTATTTTATTCCTTTTACAACAGACAACATATTCACCCCGTCTTAAATCACCATAGTTTCATGTCCGTGATTCAATCATTTAGCTTGAAGTTTCGCTTTCATATTGAATTTGAGTTCTCATCTAAAGGCGAAAATGGTGAAATTAATCGGGCGTGAAAATGTCCAGGTATTCAGTATTCATTCTTCAGATGGTACATTGTACCAAATCGATGTTCTTTGTTAATGTGTGTAGGATACCTGTTGCATTCCAATTTCTTCTAATTTTGACAAATAATGGTTTTGTGTGGTTTAGGTCGTTAAAACCCAGGTTCAACCCCGCTGGAACCCAACCTGATTTGCCAGTTTACTTGCTTAAGGTTGGTGGTCCCTTCCTGGGTACAATTGAATCCACGAAATATAACTGAAAAATTAATTGTTGAGTGTGACGTAAAATGCTATAAAAAATTCAAATTCAAAATGTATTTATAAATGTAATTCAAATTTGTCGTTGGTACCTCATAGATTACTAAAATTAGCCAATAACTAATTGCAACTCAAAACGACGTGATCAAATGTCCAATGATCACTTGCATACGTCTAATGGATGTAAACTGGTGCATTCTGACACCATCTGAAGTTCTATATTCCCCAGACAACATGATTGTACACACCGTATCTTCTTATAAAAATATTTTGTAGTTTTATGAATATGGTGTTTTTAAGAACAACCGAGCATGAAAATATCACTAGTCAGTCATATAAAATTTATAAAATTATAATAATTATATTAATTAAGCGATCTTGATTGAACCTCAATATAGTATTTGACAGACATTCAGAAATGTCAAATATTTCTAGACCAAAAATAGAAACATAGACTGATGTATATTTCTGGTGTATAATTATGTTATGGTAACCTTAATATATAGTAACATATAAAACATCTCAGATACCAAAATATAAATCTTTAGGATGTCCAGGAAACAGATACAAATCCGGCAAAAATGGGCAAACACGGTCCTCTAAAAACCATGAGGTGGGATCAGGTGCCATGGAGGAGTAAGCATCCCCTGTCGACCGGTCACACCCGCCGTGAGTCCACAGCCAAGTCCAAATGAAATACGTGAGGAACGAATCCTCGTCACAATTGGTACAGACGTCTCAACAACCGCCAACGAAAAGGCAACTCAACATTTCACCCAGTGAAACAGAGTAATCGCAAACAAGACAATTATACCAACCGTAAAATTTGCGGAACGTTGACATCAAACGCGGTTTTCGATATCCCTGTGTCAATAATTTATCAGTGAGTGGTTTACATCTGTATATAAAATGTTCATATGTTGAACACGCCTTTGCACATTGGATCGTTTTGGAAATATAAACTCCATATGCGGGATATTACTACTTAAATATGGAAAATTTACGATGGGAAAGCCGAAATCGTCGCGTTTGTTGTATTGCTTAGTTGCCAATTTCCCATCTGTGTCTATAGTAAGTAAAATGTCTAATATAAAGCGTGTGTGCTTGATTCTGTTGTATCTTTAATTTCTACTTCGCTGGGATATATCACATTGACATATGTATGAAAATTGTCTTTATTTGTTGATAAAACGTCGTCGATATAGTCTAAATGTGATATTAAAGGACATCGCTAGCTTTTTCTTCTTTTGATTCAGGCAGTTTCTGGATAAAGTCTGCTTCGTATGAATAAAGAAGGAACAGGTCTGCCAATAAAGGGGCACAATTGGTTCACATAGGAATGCCGACAGTTTGTTGAAAGACCATATCTCCGAACATTACACATATATTGTCTATTAGAAATTCCGGCATGATTTTATATCAACTTTAGTGTACTTATGTGTAGAATCAGAGTGTGTTTGACAAAAAAAGTATCATGATAACCAATCACTAGATATTTAAATTTTCGGGTACCACCTTTAGTGAAAAAAATCCAGTTGTCTATGATGCTAAAAAGTTTTTCTCTTAATTTTTTTATGTGGAATAGTTGTGTAAAGAGTAGAGAAGTAGTTTCTTTGATACTGTGAATTTGAGAAAAATTGTGTGCCTTTAAATTTTCTAAAAGTTGTTTAGAATTTTTAAGTATCCATATCTGATTTACACTGCTTTTGGAATAAGCAACTGTACAGTATTGCTGAGTTTTCTCCTTAACGGCTGTGAATATCTTGGTATGGAGTAAAGATAAGGATTTGGTAAACATTTGCTGGATCCTGCTATGTATCTTTGCTTATATGAGGTTTTATGAAATTTAGGTATCCGATATAAATATGGTAGCTCAAAATCAGCATCGGTAATAGGTACATCAAAAGAGCGTAATACGGACACTTCGTTTTGAAGGGTCTCGTCCTTTGAAAGTGAGCTACGTGTGTAATGTAGGATTACCCTAGATCTTATAATAAACAATTATAGTAATTGCTTTGCAAATAAAAACTATATTATTTGAGTTGTATTATAAAAATCATAAAAATACAAGTTCAGTTGAAAAAAACGAGCTGATTTTTTTGAAACTGTATATCTATTATTGAATATAAAATACATTATCATTCTATAAAAGCATTCTCTATTGACAATATTGTTATTGTATTATACCAACACACACACACACACACACACACACACACACACACACACACACACACACACACACACACATGAAGAGAAAGACGTTTCTAGGTGGGTAGTTTTACATGTATGCATGAAGTATTTAATGTTTTGAAATATTGCCACTGAATAAGTCTACTCATTTCAATTTGATTTTGTCTGTGTTTAAGCAATTGTAAACTGAATCGTGTTTCATAATATGGTGTTGACACAAAGACCTCCTTCTGTACAAATGTGGAATAAATATAGAAATCAAGTCAATACATAAAAAGTTTATTTAAGTATGAATTTACTTATGTAAATAATTAAAATAATCCTCTGAGTAATCATAATGCAAAATAAAATGTATTGGTGCTTCACCATTAATCTTGCCTTGCAGAGAGTAAATAAACTGATCGCGAGATTGTTATTGTTCCAGTTGTGTAATTAATGCATATACCCTTAAGTATTGCAGTAGTCTTACTTAGCCTAGATTCTTTGTCATTTTATTCTAAAATCGGCAATTTAAACCGACGAAAGGTAGAAAAGATATTTCACCTGAACAGAACTACAATTAATTATCCCACCTAATTTCAATAGACGAGTGTGACATAGGTGCTTGTTAAAATGCTTTTAATTATTTAATGTCTCCATTTACTGACACAGCGGTTCACATTACATACAAATTCTTTCAGGCGTAAGAATTTCATTTTTCTTTTATGATCATTATTTCAGCTTTCCATTATGTACAGTTCGCTTTAATAGCTTTCGACGTATGTATATACCAGAGTAAGACAAGAAAACGTTCGTGTTTATCTTGACATGTTACACGTAACAATTCCGATCAGAACATAGGTGAGTTTAACATTTTTGTAAATTTTTCAGTTTTAAATTATTTCAGTTTTTTTTATCTTGGAACGAAAACATGATCATCGCGTTGGATTTACGCGGGTAAATTCTATATTGTTGACCTATATTTTTTTCTCCATTAGTGAATTGTGTACATCTTTACAGTTTGTTTATGTATTTATCCTGCACCGAGAAGAACCAACATTATAATTACATGTATTACGTTGTGTTAACATGATAAATTAGGGCCTCCGTAACTGTGTGGTTAGAGCATCGTGCTTTTAACCATTAATCATTTCTGTTAAACGCATGTTCGAACCCCGCCTTAGCTGATTTTTGTGAGAGAGTTTGCCAGTTTACTTTCGGAAGCCCGAAACTTAAGTCTGATATTGATCTTGTACTCAATACTCAAGCACAACTTTTACCTTGATATTTTGATTATATAGAGTTTGTTAAGCTTATGAGTGCGTCTGAATAGGAGACACATTGTCTTTTTATTCTCTCAACAACAAAAAACATCAAAATTTATGATTTTCTCATAAACATGAAAAATAGCTCGAGTATGATTCTTCAAGTATGAGTATGTACTCAAGCAGTATTCTATATTTCTGAAGTTTTCTCAGATGAGCAGTACTTTTACATTGTTATTTACAATTATAGGTAGTAAATATACAAAATATCCACTTGCTGCATAAATTCCGTATGTTTTGTCATAAAATAATAAAAATCTAATTGCAATGAGAACTGATTAAATCTAGTGACATTGAGAGCAGTTTAGCCAACCGAATTTCAATATTTACTACAAATGGGAATATTCTCAGATCTAGGCCAATTTCTATAATGCTTGGCCCAACTCACACATTTTGATAATTTAACTCATAACTATTATTTCGGTCACCAATGTTAATTTATTTGTGAAATAGAATTGCTTTGGTATTCATTTGGATGTCTGTACTTTACAAAATTATTTTAATTTATGTAACTATACTTTTCTGTTTAAAGAAGTGAAAATATACTTAGCTATCAACACCACACAACAGATTGTTCAGTACATGTAAAGTAGCACTGTCAAGTGCTTGCTCCTCCGTGCACCTGATCCCACCTCTGGATTTTCAGACGTCAGTGTTTGTCCAATTTTCATCTGAATTATAAATTGTCTCACGATTCTTCTTTCGATATATACTTTGGTATCTATGATTTTTATATTTGAAAATGTGATATTTTTAATAGTCCTTTTCTCCGTTTTTTTCATTTTTGATAACCCGTCAACCTGTCATAACAATGCAATTTTGATACACGAATAAATGTATTTTAGACAGACATCTTGAAGATCTATACTTTGGTACATGAAATATATGTTTTTACCAATAAGTAAGTATCTCTGCTGTTGGACATTTTGTCCCCGAGGATACTTGCCACTCGGTATATATATATATATATATATATATATATATATATATATATATATATATATATATATATATATATATATATATATATATATATATATATATATATATATATACTGTCAATAAATAATAATATTCATCCTGAAAGATACACACTATGGTATCTAAGGTTTTACATGAACCAGATTAGATCTCTGAAGTACAATCAAAAGGTAACTATTTGTTTATCTATGTATTTTATTATCATTATTTTATCTCGACATTTTATTTACAAATAATTTGATTTTTATTTACTTATTTATCTAGTTGCTATGTTTGAATACGTCATTATCACGTCTCATACAAATCCGAAGTTATACACAAACCTATAACACAACTACTCATCGCTGTTTCAAAAGATTAGGTTTCTATAAAGTATGTATACTGGGTAGTTAGTCGACGATTTAGAGATTACAGTGCATTGCTAATCCTATGATCATAGCCAATACTATACACTAAAACATAATCCGTTCCTAAATTTACAGTTGTATCTCACTTTACTGGAATCATAATGACACGCATTAGATCCAACATACGAACGTACATTGACTTTAATAGTTGATAATAATAATAATAATAATAATAATAATATAAATAATAATAATAATAATAATAATATAAATAATAATAATAATAATAATAATAATAATAATAATAATAATATAAATAATAATAATAATAAAATAATAATAATAATAACAATAATAATAATAATAATAATAATAATGATAATAATAATAATGACAGAAACAAATAAGAATGATACGTCTCGCCACTTTTGCTTTCAGAAATATACATTTACATTATAATATAAAAATCTCAGATACCAAAGTATAAATCAATAGGATGTCCAGGACATAGATACAAATCCGGTAAAAATGGACAAACACGGACCTCTGGAAACCAAGAGGTGGGATCAGGTGCCATGGAGGAGTAAGCATCCCCTGTCGACCGGTCACACATTTTAGGTTCACATATCATAACACCTCATTTTTATGTTCTACGGGAAACAGATCCTGAAAGATAAAACTAATTTATAAATTGTGGGTTTTCTTCCTACAAATAACTTGAATGCCATCATTTGGTTTTATAGAGATATTTAGAGTAATTGTTGACGCCCAAATAAGTTACGTATGCTATTTTAAAGGTGAGACTCGGCTTTGTACTTAAAGTATTAGTTTAAAGGAGATAAGGCGATTTTAGGAAGCGAATCAAGTAACATCCTGTCTGTAATAAACAGAGGTTTGAAAGTGACATTTAAATCTGTCAAGAAATGGTTAGGTACAAGGCAGGTCTGAAACAAATATGCGAATATCTGTATGAATAGTAAATGGCGAGTGTTCGAATATGATCCGCGTGGAAAGGATAAACTGGGTATGGCGAATTATACCTTAAGTGTACTCTTTCTCAGATTGTCCGATAGTAAATTCGAATTTTCATTTTCGCAACTTAATAAATTTTGAATGTTCAATTTTACCATTTTACGTTAATATATTCTCTTACTAACCTGTAAACAACGCATAAACAGTCAATCGCATATAAAAATTTAAATCCGGGTAATACGAAACAATACGAGTGATATAAAGAATGAAACATTGCACATGTAGAAATAGGCAAACATAATGATTCCTGTGTGTCCCAATTTAATAGTAGTCGCTAACATTCGAAAATTCATATTTAAAATGATGTTTGGTATTCGTTATCTCCATGGCTCTACGCTCTTGTTAAATATGATTGACAAGAAGGAAGAAAATTATATATATATATATATATATATATATATATATATATATATATATATATATATATATATATATATATATATATATATATATATATATATAGTGTGTGTGTGTGTGTGTGTGTGTGTGTGTGTGTGTGTGTGTGTGTGTGTGTGTGTGTGTGTGTTATTTACCGTAACTTGGATTCAAATCATAACATTCTATAGATTCTAGAACTGTGAACTTATTAGGGGAATATTTTGAATCGGAATTTCTCAGCTTTAAGTTTTCAAAATATTATCGTTTATATTCACGATATTCAACAAACCATTTAAAAACAGAAGAATCTGGTGGTTGGATATCGGACTGAAGTTACAGATATAATTCTACAACAAAAACTTTATATTACCTTCAGTAACAATGGAATATGAAATAAGATTAAATACCAAATGCATGGTTAGTGAGTTTCCAAAACTTGTCATAAGGATTAAGTGATCAATTAAGGTTTTCTTCATTATTCCTCGATGTGTCAATATTTTTCTATCCGATCGTTAATAGGATCTAATACTTTATTTGCAAAAGAGTTAAGTACATTTATATATGTAGGTTACTTTTATTTCTATTTCAGAATAAACTTCTGTGAACTTGGACGAAACGGATTAGTGTCTTGATTGTGTACTGAAATACTGTGAAGTAGATCGACGGAGGAAAATATAAATATTTTATAAAATACACCAAAATAGGAATATGTAGAACATGGAAAAATATATATTTTACATCGTTGACTAAAACGCAATGTTAAAAAGTGCGTGGGATTTATCTTATATCATTTTGTGTTTGGTATATTAACATATTTGTTCGTCACGGGATAAAATATTTCCAATGAATATGAATGCAGTCGTAGAATCCATATATCAAATAGATGGAACTATGGACAAGCGAAAAACGCTTGAAATTAAGCGAGCTATGAAAGGTGCTTTAAGTATGTCTCGTAGCGCGACTGGAGAAATGATACATCGCTGCAATCAATTTGAAAATAAAGGACTACAGCGCCAAATACGAAGGCTCGACAGAGCATCAGTACAGTGTAAAAATGGATTCAACTCCAAGAAAAGAACAGCGTTGAGAAAATGGTGCCTTGTATTCGAAAAACAAAAATCTATGAATGAATCTATAAAAGAACTTGATACCGTTTTGACTAAAGCGATAGAAGAGAAAGAACTTTTTCTGTCAGGGAAACACATACCTCAAAAGGAAGAGGAAGTTCCGGAAGAAGAAGAAGAAGAAGAAGAAGAAGTGAAAGAGGAAGTACCGGAAAAAATTGAACCTAAAAGATCCGGAATGGATCCAAGTGAAATTAGGGCATTAATGATTAAACAACAGAGAGGGGGAGCTCCGAATATAGATATGAAAACAAATTCAAAGGGAATTACGTCAATGGTTCTACCTAAAATTGATTTTGGGAATACAGATATGAAACTTGAGGTAGAGGTAGAACCGGAAGAAAACACCTCACTGGAGGACACGTGGCCTTTAACGGATACTGAATGGATAAGTAAATATATAAAAACTGAAAGAGAAAAACATACGGAACTTTTCACAAAAAATATTTTGAAAAATATTAAGACAGGTTTAACGAAATCTAATCCGCTTCACAAATTTAGACTTCGAGCAAAGATATCTGATGATCCTTTAGAACTTTTACGGAATCTGTCATCTGCGAGAGTTCCAAAAACTGCTTCAAACGTCGGTGACACACTTCCACGTAAGGCCTTCACAACGCATCCGCCCACAAGTGCTCGAAATATAGAAACAGCACGATCCCGCAAGTCGAGAAAAAATGAAACCATTGGAACTTTACCGCCACTTATTCGTTCCAAAACAATGTTGTAACTGAAATTCATAAATGTCTATAGTCAAGAGCTGTGTAACCATAGTTACGGTTGATAAGATTATTTTTGTATATACTTACGGAAATTTTTTCTCCGGCCAAAGAGAAAGCCTTATTATGGGTGAAATCAATGGATAAAATTTTCTGTTATTTTTACTTGATATTGTTACTGTACGTTCTTTTAAATACACATGGTAATTAAATCAGTATAAAAAAAGAAACATTGTTTTGCTATTTGTGTTCACCATGATGATTTTACGATAACGGAGCTTTCTCGAAAAATGGGTTGTGACACAGATACTGTCAGTCATGTTTTTAAAGCGGTTGTTATCCAGTGAATTTCTAATTTAACAAGATGACAGCAAAATGAAACGTCATAATTTGATTTTGATATCACGGCCCTTTGTCCCATGTAGCATCCCATTCCGGTTGTTTGAACTTGGTTCATTTCGTCCCGGTAAGATATCTGGCTTTTATAATTGAATTATGGTCTAGCATATATCGAATATCATTTCTCAGAATTTATTTAAAATTGCATGTATTTGCCATTCAGAACGCACTATTGTGTATTAGTAGCAAGTCGGTGGTATAATGATAGTGTATAGTCGCTTTATTCTTTTATTTTAATGAATTGTCAGCTGTATGTGCAAGTTTTATATCTCGAGGAAATATTAATATAAATCTAAGTGCTGAATATTTTGCAAAGTACCATGTTGAAGTTTTGTCTCAATATTGCTCCCCAAATTTTTTTTTTTTTGCGTAATATCGGTAAAACTGACGCCATCAATAAGGCAAGTGTAATGGTCTGTATCTAAAATCAAATTGATCTTATTAAATAATCTATCTAGATCTAATCGCTAGATAATCAGTACTATTACGAAAAGCACATTCGCGCATGCATTGTGTTAAAAATCAATTTATAGGTACATTCAAAGTTCAAATCGATGTCATTCGAAATATCGGTGCAAAGCTAAATTAGTTATTAGTTTTCTTGTTGTTTGCTATTGTGATCCTATTGGACATTATAATCGTTTCTTTCTCTGTGCAGGTTGTAACCTAAGCTGATTTCGTGAGGATGTTTGGCAGTTTACTTACAGAAAGTCGGAGGTTTCTTCCTGGAACATTGAAACCGGCATCTCTCTTCCACCATTAAAAACTGGCCGTTACTATAAACTGAAACATTTTGACTGTGGCATAAGCACTATTCGAAATAAAAAAAAAATACTTTCTTTCGCTTGAAGACCTTCACTTGTATGTATTATGTCCTCGATTTATTAATGGCATTATTTTTCAATGTATATTAGAACTTACAATCTCTTCGTAGAATTATATTCAGCCTTTAGGCAGGAACCTATAACAGGGCAAGGATCGTTCACAGTGTTGTTTAGTTTAAAGTTCAATCAGAAGGTTTGGATCGTGGAATTTTAAAGTAAAGTAACGATCAACAAACTCATTTTATGATAACATAGGACTCTGACTCTTTCCAGACACCTGGTCTCATCGCGTTTTTTTGATTCACAAATTGTATTCATGTAGACTCCATTTGTATTATCTAATTTGTCGTGTTCTTATAGATTTGGAGTTTCGATTATCAATTGGTACTTTTTCATTTTACCTCACCATCTTTTTTCAGAAATCAAAGAACTTTATAGACAAATGCAATGTACTGCAGTGTAAAACACAGAGTAAAATACAGTCTTGTGTTTCAGACAAAAGATAAACAAAGCTATTGATTACGTTTTCTAATTCCATCTCAATGCATAGTTATTTTGTTTAGTAAAACAAGATAAATTATTCATTAAATAGTTATAAAATATCATTATATGATCCAGAACAAAATTTGAGTGAATAGTTGCGAAGCAGTCTATATCAATAATCTATAAAGCTTTTTCAAATATGTTTTGTTTTCTCTTTAGATGTCTGGTATTACATAGAATTATGTTAATGTCACTGTGCAACCAGTACTGTTGTCCAAAATATTATTACTCCAATCAGATCCCATGTAAGCTAACGGAATGCTTACTGGCCATCCCTAAACTAAGTTCAGTTCAAATCAGTTGTACTTCATGCTGGATATATATATATATTGTACATCAGAGGTGCAAGATATAAGAATACAGGTGGCTGTTATTAACCTTAACATTAGCATTCTTTATCTAAATTCTACACTGAATCAACTGGACAGTGCAACAGTCAACGAGTGATCCATATTTGCGGAGGCGAGTTGTCCATGATATTATTATTTGCATTTGTAAATAGAATCTACAGAACTTACTTTATCTTGAGATAAAACTTAAAAAGTGGCAATGGGCTACACATTGACCTATCGCCAAATGTCCGACACGACAATTAAATGGCCCATCAAATGCCCAATCGAATGATGTCAAAAAAGCACATGACCAGCCATCTGTCCGACACTTGGCGATAGGTCGATTGATCGCTCTGGTACCAACTGTACCAACTACTATTTAAACTATGACGTCACTACTACGTAGATTGATTTATAACAACGAGTGTTCATTGATAAAAAGAAAGTTAACATGAATGAAAAAGGAAGTGCGAGGTTTGAAATAGTGCTGACTGCTGGTAATTAGGGAGCGCGTCCCCTTACCAAGTTATGTTATACGATATAATACATTCTGCTTAACCAGTAATAGCCAGTCAAAACACAGACTACACAGTCTCTCTCTCTCTCTCTCTCTCTCTCTCTCTCTCTCTCTCTCTCTCTCTCTCTCTCTCTCTCTCTCTCTCTATATATATATATATATATATATAATATATATATATATATATATATATATATATATATATATATATATTAAGATAATACACATAAGAGTACTTAAAATAAAAATTACATCACCCAATTAAAACAACCAATTACGATATGCACAATTATACATGCATTGATACATAATTCGAGTGTGAGAGAGGGGAGAGAGGGATAAAAAGAGACAGACGTCGCGTTATTTTATAGTTGTGTGCCGTATGCTTATACAACTGCTACACTTCAATGAAGTTCTTTTCAATTTACCTGACAAAGAATCAACAGGGCTATCAAAAATTCATCAAGTTTTAGACCACTGAGAAGTTGCGTAATTTCTCTTTGCTGTGTCATCTACAATGGCCAGTACACCATGTGTACCTTGATTTGATTGTCATGTGCAATGTGAGTACCTCGGTCTGATTGAACGTACATTGTGTGTACCTTGGTTTGATTGCCAAGTACTCTGTGTACCTTGGTTTGATTGCCAAGTACTCTGTGTACCTCGGTTTGATTGTACTGTACACTGTTTGTACCCCGGTTTGAATGCACTGTACACTGTGTGTACCTCAGTTCGATTGATCATTGTACTGTACACTGTTACCTCAGTTTGACTACTGTACACTGTGTGTACCTCAGTTTGATTGTCATATTCACTGTATGTACCTCAGTTTGACTACTGTATATTGTGTGTGTACCTCAGTTTGACAGCACTGTACACTGCATGTGTACCTTGGTTTGACTATACTGTATACTGTATGTGTTACCTCAATTTGATTGTACTGTACACTTCGTATACCTCAGTCTGACTACTGTATATTGTGTGTGAAACTCGTTTTGCCTGTACTGTGTATTGTGTGTATAGTTCGATTCACTTAACTTGGTGGGACGGAAATACTTTTTTGATTATCATATGGTGGATGTTTTGGTTATTACCTACAGTCTATACGGAATAAATGTGGCATTACATACTAGTACTTTTGCTAGTTTAATTTGTCCGCAAATTTAAATTCGTCCGGGGCAAGAAAGGGTTCATGAGACTTCATCCTGCCGGGTTATTTGGATTTGTGGACCTGTGTGCTTTACCTCATGTCATTCCGTATCAGGGCGTACCTTATGCAAATTAGTTTTTTACCTCGCTATGTCATTCCATATAAGGAAGTACCATATGCAAATTAGTTGTTTTGCCTCGCTGCATATAAGGAGGTACCCCGTACTGTTTGTATACTGTTGGTTACTTAAAATAAAAGATATAACAAATTGAGGTCAGTTTTCATAATCTAGGTCCATATCATAAACCAAAAATAAAAACAAAATCTCTATCTCCCTTGTAAAGCACACACCCCTCTTTGGTGGTTTGGAAACATGTACCTCCTGATGTAAGGAAAACCAGTATAGGTGTGGGTGTGTGTGTGTGTGAAATAACCTTTTTCTTATTCTCCATGAAAAAGTATTTACAGTAATACGTTATGCACAATTATACATGCATTGATACAAAATTCGTGTGTGAGAGAGGGGAGAGAGGTACAAAAGAGATAGACGTCGCGTTATTTTTTATAGTTGTATGCCGTATCCTTATACAACTGCTACACTGCAATGAAGTTCTTTTCAATTTACCTGACAAAGAATCAACAGGGTTATCAAGTATTCAACAAGTTTTAGTTCACTGAGAAGTTGCGTAATTTCTCTTTGCTGTGTCATCTACAATGTATACTTACAATATTTCAGTTTATTCAATGTAACCATGGGTGTACTCAAACCGAAACTTGAGTGTAAATACGAATGCTGAACTGATATTTTACCCCAAAAGTCGTGGAATTTCGTGAATATTTCGTATGATATACGAAGACTTAAGGTAATTAATAAAATTGAAGAAGTACCAATCAATAATCAAAACTCAAGTCCATTATAACACGACGAATTGGATGTGCAAATGATCTCAACATGAAGAACAATTACGAATCCCAAACGGGATAAGACCAGGTGTCCGGAATGAGTCAGCGTCTTCTGCTGGCATGCCACACCCGTCGCAAATGTTCCATGGAAACCTTTCTAGTTCAATAGTTCGGTAAAAAAGATCAAGTTTGGTGATGAGGTCAAGTTCGGTGAAAAGCATGATTGGCGAAACGGAGTTACTGTCTGTGGCCGTGATCCAGAATACTATCTAATATATCTGAGAGGGGGACTTCATAATGTTTAACAAGTTCCCCGTATCGACCATAAAACTTCTTAAACGACGACTCCAAGCATTCAACAACGTAAACTTGTATCAGTAGTTTATTGGCTAGTCGTTTAGCTCTCAGAATAAAATATTCATAATAAATTCATAAGAGCATGCCTGGCATAATGTATAAGTTGTGAAATGAAAACGCCATAGGCAGGAGAAGATGGAATATTACTAATTAGAAACGGGAAGTTTGTGATATGGAAATTGAAATCGTCTCGTTTGTCATAGAGGGATGTGTAAAGTTGACCGTCTTTTCCAATCGACAGGAGTAAATCTAGGTAAGAATCAGATGTGTTGCTCTCTGTCGTCTCATTGATCTCTAGCTCAACAGGATATATCTGGTCGAGGTAATTCTGAAATTCTGAATTATTTATGGACATCGTCGATATACCTGTAAGTAAAATTGAACTGCTAACTGTTTGTTTCCTTTGGAAAGCAGATAATGTATAAAGTCCGCTTCATATGAATACAAAAATATGTCAGCCAATATGTACAATTGGTACCTACTGGAATACCGACAATCTGTTGGAAAACGCTTTCCGCAAAAGCCACGAAAATGTTGTCTACTAGAAACCCCAGCATCTTGATAATATCGTCTTCAGAGTGTTCCTTGACAAAATAAGGTCATTCATGACCTAACACCAAACATTTATATCTGTGATTCCATTTTGTTTACAAAAGAGTTTTGTGTAATAGATGTTAATCTGTTTTTGAGTTTTGATGAGGTATTGTTGTTGTGTAAAGGATCGAAAAATCAAAAGACTCGATGCTTGTAATATGTTTGAAATTTAGAGATTTTAAATGTTCCAACAATTCCTTTGAATTCTTTAGGATCCACATCTGATTGACTCCGCTTCTCGAGTATAGCCGTTATACAGTTCTTCTGAAGACCTTGTTTAATATGTGTTAGAAATTTGATAAGCAAAATAGATAAAGGCTTGGTGGAACACTTAGATGACCCCGCAAC
The DNA here is from genome assembly GCA_030159075.1 of Atrina japonica. NCBI lineage: Eukaryota > Metazoa > Mollusca > Bivalvia > Pterioida > Pinnidae > Atrina > Atrina japonica. Next base: position 834,409 of record BROG01000270.1, read on the forward strand.
GAAGCGGTGTTTATAGGGGTTTTTGTGGATTCAAGCTCCGTGTAACTTGTGGGTATTCCAAACGAAGCGAGAACGGTTTATGATTATCTAATATTTCAGAGGTAGAGAAATTGGTTAGAGAGTATGTAGGATTTCCCGGAAGTGTGTTTATTCCAAGTTCCTCTTGTAGGATGATGAAGTAGTATCGCCTGCAAACAAATGTTAAGTTGTTAGATGCTTTGTCAGCAGGAACGATGATAACATTTTCATGGAGACGGGAAAGTTCTCTGACAACATCAGGGTCACGAAAAATTGAATTGTGTTTTGTGTTGCCACAAGGTTTCTTCGTTTAAGAACATTACAGATCGACTTAATCCACTCCGAAAGAGTATCAGGTTCGACATCTTCTTTCTTAGCCCAGCGTATGGCGTACTCTTCGCATGCGTCCATAATAATTTCAAAGTTTTGGCACCATGTAAACGATACAGGTTCCCTATATTTTGGGCCTTTGCATAAAAGATCTCTCAGTTTTCTGTTGCGCACAATGTTGAGATCACCTGTCACAACATAGACACATGGAGAGTACATGAATTCAGATGTAGAGCAGGTACAAGGCGGAATGTTCTGGAAATGGCTGGGTAAATTGAGTTGCTGCAGATTTGCCTTGTAATTAAAGATCTTAGAGGCAACTGAACGCGTAAAGCTATAGGAAATACATGGTGAATCTTTGCATTGGAGATTTGGCGGGATCTTACTTTGGACAGATTTTTGGTCCAAAATATTGCTTATATTCAAAGCGTCCATGCCCTTATTAGCAAATTTGACCCTGAGGAACGTTTCTTTATGTTCATTAGTCCCGACAGCTTTGAATAATCTGTTGTATGAAATGTCCAAAATGATACCATAAAGTCGATACTCTGGAGAACCAGCATCGGTAAAACATACTGCCATCGTAGATTTGTACAAGTCATGTAATTTTTTTCAACTGGAGTGAGTACAGTTTTGTACGAATATGATGCAGATCTAATTGACGATTGACGAATATTAGAAGACCATCGAATGAGACATTATGAATCTCGGGCTTGTAATATTTCCTTGAGCCATGGCTGCGATGTCTCCTACTGGTTCGGTCAAATAAATATTTACCGATTGGCATCCAGGACTGGTAAGATTTCCTACGCTATCGACATGGTCGTTGCATCCATATGGTGCAGCAGTTCCCGGTAGTCGAATCCAGTGTTCTTCCCGTTTTCGTCGAAAAGGGGTGCTTAACTTGGGGTTGTTTGTGGGATGATATATCTTTTCTAAAATACGGACTCTCAGGGAAAGGATAAAATGATCAAGCAGATTAAAATGTCTGTATAGTAACTGGTTACCGCCATGATTAATCTGGAATCGATGTCTGGACATTCTACTACTCAACTTTCCCTTGGTTCCACCCACATATAATATCCCACAAAGAGAACATTCAATAGCGTATACTAAGTTGGTAGACATACACGAAAGGTTCTCGAAGCTGTGTGTTGAAAATGAACATTTTGTTAGGTTGGATGTAAATTGTCAGTAATGAGTCTATGACAGGTTTTGCAATTTTTGCTCCCGCATTTAGATATTATGCTGTCAGTGGAGGTAAACTTGTAGTCTTTCATTACATAAACCACGTTCACTTGACATTGCACCTGCGATACAAATATGACACTATTTCTAGTCTTTGTCGAAAATTTTACAGCACTGATATCAAATACAATTTTGAATCAAGTCGATAAATTATTATGTAATGCCAAATTGAAATCGCTGGAGAGAGAGAGAGAGAGAGAGAGAGAGAGAGAGAGAGAGAGAGAGAGAGAGAGAGAGAGAGAGAGAGAGAGAGAGAGAGAGAGAGATTTGTAAGATATTACATTTATGTTGTCATTCTTTCGTTTTGTAATTGTTAAGCAATCAGTCACAGGTCTCTCTAGCGATATATGTTTACATTTAATGCGTTAAGTTCAAGGCTGATATGTTTGAATATGCAGGTTGCCGACAATCTCATATATCATTTGTTGATTTTACACAGGACACTGGTAGCATTGTTATTAGGAATAACAACGCAGTATATTATGATTGGTACTTCAATTTTACCTTGTATACTTTGTTTAGCACGATCATGCTACGCAACACGTCTTACGTCAGCCATTATTTCTGTGCATGCAGCTTAGATTGCGGTGAATTATTTATGATCACTAACCTTAACGGTTTTAAGTATCACAGAGTCTCCTTGAATTCCATATCTTTAGTATTGGGTCAATATAATCAATTGTGAACACTAGTGTCAATGTCTAATATTTTTTACAGCTATACAAAAATTTAATGTAATAACTGCAAATGTATGTCGTCGCCGACAATCTAGATATTTAAATATATATTTACATAGACGTGTATTTTGTTAAACGTTACCATGCAATTACATGTTAAGGAACTGAAAATAAGTGTTCGCAAAAAGCTACATTAATGATGATTTTGTAAGGAATAATTTTGAGGGAAAACGAGACAAAAAGGTAAAGTTGATTTGCGATATTTTACTGTAATACTTTCGTTTTGATTTTATATTATTGTGTTGATAGAAAGAAGTGCAATAAAAACAGCAGTAAATAAACAGAAAATAATGATAAAATTAGGGTTTGTAAGAAATTGCATGTATGTTATTCAGCTGCACACTACAATGACATATGTTCATATCAAGGTTTACCTTATAAATGTAATAGTTTTAAAGCTTAATATGTAAAGACATTGTTTATGTTCCAGTACTATATACGCCAAGCCAATACTCTTTTTTAGACTCTTCATTTTGAATGAGAAATGCAATTATTTAGGGTTTTGCTAGCTCCCTACACAATCACAGTGAGAATTTCTTAATGCACTACGACTATGGTGGCACTGGGTTGTAACAACCTCTTTGCAAAACAAATGTTCTGAGCACCTTAGGCCAATTAAAGTGGCCTTAACTGTGTATTTTCTACTTTACTACTTGTACTTGAAGTAAAATAACAAATAAGAACTAAACATAGGCATAAAAATCTTATATTCCTATTTGTTTTGTGAAAATAATGTAAGGTCCAGTTTGAAATTCATATACATATAGTAAGATCGAGTTAATCAATTGAAAAAGTGCCAACCCTGGGTTTCGAAAGCAATGTTCACAAACTGTATAGGAATATAAGAATTGTTATGCCTGTGTATATCTCTGTCTTGTTACTATATATCAACTAAGTAGTAAAAAAGGAAAACAAAATTTGAAAACAAAACTGCAACTAATGCCCCTTTGAGATAATCTCGTGATTGAAAAATATGCAAAAATTAACCAATTAACATTCAATATTAAGAAATTTAATATATTTAATTCAAAAATGCATGTACGTACGTATGCAAAATGAAGCTCACAGGAAATTCAATAAACATTATCAACCAAACACTTCTGCATTATCATAATGTGGTGATTATATTACATATAGATTTGCATGTTACATTTGTAATACTGAATAAATCTAAGTTTCATTTAACATCTTAAAATACGTCCTTTTTTGTATCCATGACATAGATATTAGATATCTCACGCTCAACAATAATACAGTAACATTTATGTACCAACTCAACGTTAAATAAAATTATAACGCACAAAACGACTACCAAATATTCAACAGTGGTGAAACATTTAAAGCCTATAAAAGATAAATAATGAATAATGTACAAATGCAGGGGTGGTAGCAGGTGTCACGGAGAAGGATGCATCCCCTGTCAACCGACCATGCCCATCGTGAACTCGGAAAGTCAGTCGAAAAGCAGGGGTATATCCACTTTTCGTGTCAAATCTAATATCTAGACGACTCATCGCCCAACATCGCAAATTCAGATCAAAACAAATGGTACCTTATTTACGTCACATTTGATATGGACGGTTAATGGGTCACCCTAGCAATTTCAGATCAAACCAGGAGAGTTCTCCTATATACGTCAACTTTATTTTAGAATAGCTCGTAAGCCATTATCTAACACAGAAATTAACATTTCACATGACAAAGTGAAACATAGTTATTGCAATATCTAGATATATACAGTAAAAAATTAAAGAAGCGCCATCTAATTACCTAGAAAAAACTGTATGTATGAAACGGTCTTAGTTTGAGCATTCTAACATATATCATTATTTGTAACAACATAAACAAAAGATTCATATTAATATAAACTCCATGGAACTTCAGAGTCAGTCTAATATAGTATAATAATATGTGTGGTTCTCTTGATATCTCATTAAAATACAAATGCAATCGGGTAAAGTATATAGACAAAACTACACATATGTTTCTATCCGTATCATCACCATCGTTGTAGCGGGTGGATTCAACAAGAACATGTAGCTGTGTGTTTTTGTATTCATTACATGCCAATTAGTTATATGTGACTGTATAAAAACCGAAAATTAATTCCGCTTTTAAAGACTTCATCAATTATTTTGGATGATTTACCTCCCATTAGAAATGTAGCTCATGTGGATACTCTGTATCCAACTTCAGTACAATACAGTGTTATATATTGCAAGTGCGTGTGGGACCCTGCATTAAATCTGTATGATTACACATGCATGTAACAATTACACGTTCTTGACATTTGTGTTTTCGTGTATGATACCATACTGGCCTATCCAGTTCTGTTATTTTTTAATCCACCATAATCAAACATTCATCACAGACGGGTTTACTGTTCCAGTTCATGTGTGTCATGCTGTACTTCCTGGTAAGGGAATCCTCTTGCCACGAATTCATTCCTGTGATCTCTATCGCTAACCAGCATGTGGTTATTTTCAGTAGTATGTATGAACGGAGATTTATTCCTGTTAACAAAATAAATAACATATCATTTAGACATTCCGGAAAATTTCGGAGACAAAATTCTCTACTTTGGCATGAAGATACATTAAACCCATATAATGACGAATAAATTTATTTAATTTCACCTTTGTTTACCTGCTAAAACGTTTTTGACCGTCTGCCATTGCTGTTTTGAATTCCACTACGAAGAACGATAACTCTGACTTTTTATATACATGTATAAGGTATGATAATACAAAGTTATTGTATGAGGGTGATATGGATATTTGTTTATTCTAAGTCAATCATATTTATCATGTGGACTTTACATACAGATATGGTGTACATTATAACTTAATGCAACTAGAATTAATTTGTTGACGAGAGGACATATTTAATTTCCTTTGATCGTAATTACCACGTGTAGTTGGTGTATATGAATCTGATTTTTAAATACATGTACATATTTGATGGTCCAAGAACACCTGAGGGAGATAACTCTTGCAGTACTATGCTTTTTCATATTGTTGTAGTTGGTGTATCTGAATCTGATTTTTAAATACATGTACATATTTGATGGTCCAAGAATACCTGAGGGAGATAACTTTTGCAGTACTATGCCTTTCATATCGTTGTATTCGGTGTATCTGAATCTGATTTTTAAATACATGTACATATTTGATGGTCCAAGAATACCTGAGGGAGATAACTTTTGCAGTACTATGCTTTTCATATTTTACCGACCGTAAAATTAGCCAACTGTTGACATTAAACGAAATGATTCCTGATCAACAACTTATTAACTTATTAACAACTGATTATCTTTGTTATTAAAACTATTGTTTGATAAATCACACATGCGTACCTTTTTCTGTACGTTGGTTTTTTAACGACGTCTCTTATTCTTTTACAAGATTTCCGTTCTTTCAAATGCACCAGTAGAGAATGCCCAACCATTACCATGACTATTGCTGTCAGAACAAATGTTGCAGCTTTCCATACATTTTCCTCACAATTGTTCGAAACTGGAATAAAGAAGTGTGCATGGTTAGAACTCAAAAGAGTCGTGGACGTCATGAGACATATCAACCACAAAATAAATTTGGGATGTGATTTTTAAACACTGTGATGAATGCAATGCCATATGTCAGTTTATTTTTTCAGAATGATAAAATAATTTTTGTGATTTCCTGATACCAAGCATCAGTTATAATAATTTTCCACTCAATTTCCCCTTTAATTTGGTACATTATCTTCACATTTCTAAAACCGTCGCACTATTTATTATAATACTTTATGTGGTACGACAAATTATTAAAATATAGTATATTCGGGTGGTTGTATTTAGGCATAGGTAATACAAAGTCTCCTCTCGGTTTTCTAATCACATGCATTTTTCAGTAACAATTTGTTTAATAAATTGAATCAATTTTTCATCTTACAAATATTATCTGATCTGATGTATGTATCCAAGATGTTAAGTGTAACTGATTTCACATACATTTATACTGTATGTTGACGAAAGTGATTAAACATGGTATTTCGCCTTATAGATTTCATATAAATCCACAATATTTCAAATTATACATCAAACATCAACTTTGATAAATCTATACCATAAAACTCGATATATGTAATACGTGTAGTTTCATTATGTTTAAACTCATTATGCTCAAAATTTGTTTTCTATATGCAGCAACTTTAACAGAAAAGTCAGAAGTGCTTTAAAATGAAGCAACGAAAATTTGTTACAAAAATGAGTCAAAATATTAATGCTTGATAATGAGAATTGTATTGATATTAAATACAAAATGACTTTGGAATGGCTTTTATATGAAATTTAATGAGGTTCATAAAATATTTACTCACTTTACTCACACGAATTCTTAAATAATCTGTAAAAATTGCTTGAAAAACCCAGTTTGGCAATTATTCGTTTGTAAATTCGACCTTACTATTTGCACATGCATACGACACTGCACCTGACCTTATTTTCACAACATATATAGGTTTATAAGAATTTACCTGGTTGTTTAGATCTCCTGTGCATCAATCTAAGTAGTAAAAACGAAATAACTTTTTAAAAACACAGGTAATGCTCGTTTAATGTAATTACAATCATAGCATTATACTTTGTCTTACCTATACCATCAACTGATGTTGTCCGGGTTTGATGTGTCACATTACGAACTGAAAAAAATAGCATTTTTGTGAGAAATATAAATATTACATAAACCAAAGGGTTAATTCTAATATCTAAATATTTATATAGTGAAATTATTTAATACATAAACATCTCTTTCATTCCCCCTGAATTTTTTTTATAATTACTAATATGCAAACGTACAAGGCAGAGTAAAATATATACGGCATTCCTGGACATTTTCGCTTATGATTATTTTCTCTCTTTTTCAACAGAAAACATATTCACCTTGTATTAAATTCGCACTAAGTTACCAAAGTCTTATTGATGGCATATATATCCATGCTTTAATCAATTACCTTGAAAATTTCGCCTCCATTTTAATTCGACCTATCATCTAAGGTAAAATGGTAATATTGGACAGGAATGAAAATTAATACGTATAACAGTAAACGAAGTCGGCGATTCAATTCAGAAACACATGATCTGCAAGATGGTCTGCCGTCAAGAATTTTAGGAAATATTGCAGTGAGATTAGAGATCGATTTGATACACTTGGAAATGTTATACAGTGAAACCTGTATATAACGGCCTCCTTGGGGACACAAGAATACCAGTTTTTGAGGAGTTGATAATTATATAGAGGTTGATTTGTACACAAATGGTACTATTGGAGACAGGAAAAACAGGAGATCATTAAAGCAGATTTTACTGTTTATTGTGATATATTCACCGGAAATGAATGTTTTCTTTAGCTATATGATAGAGGTGTTTCAGTTGATTATTCCTAGAAAACATTAGCAATTATTACCTGATATTTTGCTATTGAATTCAGCACCTTTCGACTTTTCTGTTAGATGTTTGCACATGATAAAACATTCGGGAGGAGTTCTATCCATTTTACATCTATCTTCGTTACAATACCTGCATCGTTTGTCTTCCTCTGTATCTCCATCACAAAACTGTGTCACACCTCTACAACGTAAAATGTTTCCACATTGGACAGAATACTCGGGTATGTCCGAAATATTCACCGTCACAGCATTTGACAAGATAATGTTTAAAAACATTAAATAAAATGCATATAAAACGGACATATTAAGAAACAGTGGGGATAGTTATTGTTTCTACCCCCAATTACGTGTGTGCCAAATATGTATTGCCCTGTCTTTCTATAAGATGTATAAGATATATTTAGCTCAGGGTATTTCCAGTGATATAGACCACATGTCAACCGGCAATATGCTTACATGTTGTGTGTCTGTAAATAAAGCATTTATTTTTTTCCGTTTATTGATTGTCAGTCTTGGTCAGGTACAGTATGGCTATATAATAATAATATACCTAGTCCTAGAAAATCTTCTCTACCTCTCTGAACTACGGGGATAAGTTGAATACATTTTAGAAAAAGCTTAACGAACACCTACGGAATTTATGAAATTTATGACCATGGGGGCAGGGGCCTGGGTGGTGCAAATATAGTAAGTTGTTTTCATGTCTTTTGTCATTTTCACTTTTTATATTAAGTGATGTAGTTTATGGTTTTATGGTTTTGATGACTCGATACTTTCGGTTAAGTGGCAACACCGATTTTAAAAACAGGTCTACGATGAATAACATTTCAACGTCTGTGTCCTGGACATCCTAAAAATTTATATTTTGGTACCTGAGATGTTTTATATGTAATGTTTTATTCTTTCAAAATTTGTGGACCAAACAAATTTAATGTTATTAACATTTCGGTTCATTCGGACACCGTTTTTGCCAGACCGATTTTCATACAGTAACTGAAAACTGAACAGACCCAGAGCGAAAATATCAATATAATCGGCCCAGACTCGTTTTAAGTGCGGACATAGTTGTACATCCGATATAATTAAGGCTTCTTCCACTTCTTTTTGGGATTATCTTGCATGAGTGAATTTTGTGAAATTATTACTGTTGTTTTATTTGAGTATTTGAAACTAGTACGATAAAACACAATTATATAAATGACCTCAACGGCAAGTGTTCTACAGGTGCCCCTGAACTTGAACACTAATAACCATAGGTGTTTGTAACTTGGCGATTGTATGATCAAGATCATTATATGTATAAAATCTGTCGACTTGTCATCACTACACAGCCATTTTTTTAGGGGGTGTTTGTTTTTTTATAAGGATGTTTAGGCCATCCCACCATTAACCAATTATATGGTGGCTTCCAATTACAATGTACACGGAAAAATATCATCGTACTTCTGGAAGTAAACAAGGCAAACCTTCAGCTTAAGTTCCAGCTGGGCTCGAACCTGCACTGACAAGAGTTGGTCTTAAAGCGCGATGCTTTTGAACAAAAATGAAAAAAAACGAAATCCCAAGTATACAGGTACTCGTTTATCTGATAAATGTTTATCTCATATCGTGTCTGTCGGTGTCCGGAGTTTAAGATGATTTTTAGAATCTATATTCTAATTTCGAAGATTTAAAAAAACATATCGTAGCGAATTTAAGACGGGTGGGTATGCTTTCGTAAAAAAGCGAAAATAACCAGGGACGAAAATTTCCATGTATATAATACTTCCTCTTTGTTAGATAGCGCTTATATTGCCATCAAACATGACTACATTGTCCGATGCTATAAGCCCAATATGTAGTCAACACTGAAATTAGTAAGATAATAGGTTTTTTCACATCCACCCAGTCTTCATGCCTCTCTAGACAACATTATAGGAAAACAGATCCCACGTAAAAGTTTCTAGCTGGCAATTATACCACTCCAGATAACACTATAGGTGGATTACTGGCTTGGAAAGCGGCATAAAAAAATAACTGCAAAAGTCTTAAATTCAGATTGATGGTTGTTATTTCTATATAAGTACCTGGAATATCAAATTGTGTTTTATTTTTCCTAGAGTAATACCATGATTATTTTTCTAATGATAATAATTTATACAACAAAAAATAACAGAGAAATGGGTTGAGTCAAACAAATATTTATTGAATATTGATATAAGCTAATCAAAGGTATTTGAGATTTACAAAATATGAATTCGATTTTACAGATCTATCGATCAAGAAATAAAAATATGTTTGTTATTTGACTTAACAGACCTAGCAATATTTTCAAACAAATAAATTTTTGATGTTTTCGGTTAAAAAATACTTCTATTAATTCTAAAATAAAATCTATAACCTTTATCAAAAGGTAAAGATTCAATATTTTTGTTTACACAAAGAGCAAACAACTTTTAACACATGACATACAAATGAGAAAATTCAATATGACCAGACGTTTGCTATAATCCAGCATATAAGATAAAATTGATATGATACAAGTGGTAGCGCTATGTAAAATCTAGACCAATCTGAAAGTCACAAAATTTCCTTAGTTCTCAAGCTCAATTTTCATCCTATAATTTTTACCATACACTGTATACCTGGAAATTTTCGCTCCCGTTTTATTTTCGCTGTTGTCTCCTTTAGATGAGAGGGCAAATTAATACGGTGATTAAGGGCGAATTCAAGACGCCGTGAATGTTTTTATGCCGAAATGGGGCGAAAATAAGTAGGTATACAGTAGTTGTGTAAAAACTGTAGAATGTGACTGAGTTACTATAAATATTATAAACATAATCTCAAAGTTATAATGCTTAAGACGATCGTTTCTGTCAAGTAGACTTAATAGATGCATATTTTCTAAAAAGGAAATGGTATCATTCAAGGCCAAATAATAAATCTTCATGTATAGCAAAATCCGTCTAAGAGTAACCACCGTAAAAAGATTACTATCTTAGCTTTGGTATTATGTTTATAATATTTATAACCACTAGATCGTTGCCACTGCTGGTGGACCGTTTGAGTCCCCGAGGATATACACAAACCTAGTATCTGGTATTTCGGTACCAGCTATTCATCTTATACTAAAGTAATATTTGGCACTGTTAACACCATTTAAATTCGAAAAAAATTTAAAGCTAAGATAGTCATTTTTTTTTACAGTGGTTACTCTTAGACGGATTTGGCTATACTTTTAGAGATATTATTTGGCCTTGTATGATACCACTTTATCTTTAGAAAATACACATACTTTTCAAATTGGAGCTCAACTGATGAAGTCTAATTGACAGAAACGATATCGTCTTGAGCATTATATCTTTGGTATTATGTTTATAATATGCATATTTCAGTAACAAATTGTTTAAGAAATTGAATCAAACTTTCATCTTACAAATATTATCTGATCTGATATATGTATCCAAGATATTAAGTGTAACTGATTTCACATACATTTATACTGTATGTTGACGAAACATGGTATTTCGCCTTATAGATTTCATATAAATCCACAATATTTCAAATTATACATCAATCATCAACTTTGATAAATTTATACCATAAAACTCGATATATGTAATACATGTAGTTTCATTATTTATTAACTCATTATGCTCAAAATTTGTTTTCTATATGCAGCAATTTTAACAGAAAAGTCTGAAGTGCTTTAAAATAAAGCAATGAAAATTTGTTACAAAAATGCGTCAAAATATCAATGCTTGATAATGAGAATTGTATTGATATTAAATACGAAATGACTTTGTTATGGCTTTTTAAAAAGTTTTATATGAAATATAATGAGATGAGGTTAAAAAAATACTTACTCACTTTACTCACACGAATTCTTAAATAATTTGTGAAAATTGCTTGAGAAACCCAGTTTGGCAATTATTCGTTTGTAAATGATTAATTCGACCTTACTATTTGCACATGCATACGACACTGCACCTGACCTTATTTTCACAAAATATATAGGTTTATAAGAATTTGCATATCTGTGCATATCTCCTGTGCATCAATCTAAGTAGTAAAAACGAAATAACTTTTTAAGTTTAGTGATTTCGTATAGTTTCTACTTCGATGTTTTTAACACGTTTATTTCTATGGTTAATATGGTTTTATCATGTAAACGATCTACAATAATGGGTCGTGCTGCACAGTACTTCGTCTTACTTAACTTCAAGTTAACCAAATTTAAAACAAATAGGCTCTGTCTCTCTCTCTCTCTCTCTCTCTCTCTCTCTCTCTCTCTCTCTCTCTCTCTCTCTCTGTTTATCCTGGAAACATGGTACTCCTTGTATTCCTATTGTTACAGTTGATATGGTCGTTTTCAGGTATGGTTATCATCTTTTGTGTTTCATCAATGTCAGAAGCTGTAACCATCTTCTTTGTGTCATCTCTGTTAGAAAAAATAATTAGACACATAATACCAAAGTTATAGTTTTGTAAAAAAAAAAACACAAAAAAAGAAAATGAAAGAGCCGAAACAAATGCACAAGACGATAGGATCTGTCAATAAGTTGAGCTGGAATCTTCACTTCTGTAATTAATTACTTAAATAAATGTAGAGTATCAAAACAAAACATGGTATCATACAAGGCAAGAAAATTACCTAATGGTATTCCTAAATCGGTCTAAGAGTAACCGCTGTAAAGAAGATGACTATAAAAATGATAAAATTGCATTTCATATTCAAAGTTTACTATAATTGTTCATTTTCTTACCCAAAAAATGAGACCGATATGAAGCTTGTCATCACATCTTATTTTCTCATTGTGGGTCCGAAGTCACCAAATTTAACTAGTACTCAAACTCAACAAACTTTACATGATTTTAAGGTAAAATATGAAAATTTTATTCTGTAACTGGACATTGTATATTTACGGCATACAATTGTAAATAATTATCGAAATCACTGCTCATTTTAAGAAAACTTCAGAAATATTAAAAAAATATTTGACTACGTACTAAAATTTTGAGTATCGTACTCAACGTATTTAAAAACCATAAGTGTGATGTAAAATTTTATATGTGAATAATGAAAAATAATGATATGTTTCCTAATCACTCAAACCCGAAAGTTTTATAAATTTTACTTGACTGTGGACTCAAGGCGGGTGTGACCGGTTGACAGGGGATGCTTACTCCTCCATAGCACCTGTTCCCACCTCTTAGTTTCCAGAGGTCCTTGTTTGTCAATTTTTGCCCGATTTGTATCTATGTCCTGGGCATCCTTAAGATTTATACTTTGGTATCTGATATGTTTTACTGATAGCATTTTCCTCCGACTTGGACAGGCATGTCTACCGTTTTACCAAGCCAGAATTTCTCCATCTACACACTACAGTGTATGCACGCTACATGTGTTATGACGTCACAATATGATATTATGATGTAGGGATTCAGTGTTATGAGAATACAATGCCTTAAAACTTATGTCAGATGTTATTGAACAGGTATTTGAAGAAGGGGATGTGGATGGAAAGAGAAATCTCAACCCTCGTGGTAAGAATATGATAGTCCTATCCTCACGAAACCCTCAGATTGGGCGACCAAATTCTTACCACTCGGATGGAGATTTTCTTATCCACTTGGCATACCCATGTAAGATATTATTAAAGGCCCATGATTGCTTAATTTCGTTAACAAGATATTAACAAGATAATTATAATTAAACGTTGTCTGATTAACACATTACACAATTTCATATTAACCAAAATTAGTGCAAACATGCACTGCAGTTTGTCAGGAAATGATAAAAACAACATGATACACAAAATATTGCTGGTCAATTCGTGCCAATTGCAACTCGTACCCATCTCAACTCGTACCCATTTTGGCTGAGTCATGCCTACGCTTGGCTGACTCGTACACAAATAATTGGCTGAGTCATACCCATCGTTTTACTAACTCATACACATGGAAAGTTTGGTTATAGAATTAGAGCATCATTCCAAAGTGTATATAATGGAAAGTTATGACTTTACGTAACAATGCTGCAAAGCACATTATCAGTTAAAACAAAATTGACATCGTAACTGAGCGTTAACGGGCGGTCATGGACCTTTACTCAACAGTTTTGACTTTATCAATACTTACTCTTCATCATGTCTGGTTTGTGCTCTTTTTCTCTTTAATATGTATATTACTGCTATTACTATTACTATTACTATGTTGACGGACAGAGAAATCCCAGCTACAATTTTCCATGATTTGTCTGTATCAGCTATAAATGTAAGTGGAAATATAAGTATGATAAACTAAACTAGAAATGTAACCGGAGATTTATGCAAAATATGACCATCACCAATTCCCACTTACGTGTCTCAACACGTCAACTGAGTAATTGCGTAAAAAGGGATTTTTAAGTATAAAACTTTTTTCGTAGATTTATATGGTTTAGGAAACTTTTTGACAAATTCCGGTTATTCATATAATAGTTGGCCGTTTCTGAACTTGAGCTTTATGTAACATAGATATATATCTGCTGAAAAGTTGAGGAGAAAAACCACTTTTCGTGCAATTTTCCAAAAAGTAAGGATTAAGTTTAATGGGTCTATTGGCGATGTACGCTTCAAATTTTTAATTTAATTTCGCACTGACAATGTCAATTGTTTTTGTGTGTGTGTGTGTTTTTTTTAATACAATTGTTATGTCCCCATGGTTATGAAAATGTCCCCATAAAATATTATCAAGGGGACATAATGACCCCAGATCATTCAATCCTAGTCGGTAACGCGCTCGACTCCGGATCGTGAGTTCGTGAGTTCAAGTCCCGCCGGCGACAGGTTGGTTAACTGTCTTTCGGATGAGACAGTCAAAACTGGAGGTCCCGTGTCACAGTAGATGTCGGCACGTTAAAGTACCCTCACTGCTCAATGGCCGTAAGTGCCGAGCATAGGCCAAAATTTGAAGCTCTTCACCGGCATTTGGTGACGTCTCCATATGAGTAAAATATTTTTGAGTGGGACGTTAAACAACAATAAACAAACAAATCATTCAATCCTGATTGTATTAATATATATATATATATATATATATATATATATATATATATATATATATATATATATATATATATATATATTATATTATATATATATATATATATATATATATATATATATATGTGTGTGTATATGTGTATATATATGTATATGTATATATATGTATATATGTATGTATTGTAGAACTTATGTATTGTAGAACTTAAACTAGTAAATATATATATATATATATATATATATATATATATATATATATATATATATATATATATATATATATATGTATGTATGTATTGTAGAACTTATGTATTGTAGAACTTATACTAGTAACATATATATAAATGAAGCAACGAAAATTTGTTACAAAAATGAGTCAAAATATTAATGCTTGATAATGAGAATTGTATTGATATTAAATACGAAATGACTTTGGAATGGCTTTTATATGAAATATAATGAGGTTCATAAAATATTATCTCACTATACTCACACGAATTCTTAAATAATTTGTGAAAATTGCTTGAGAAACCCAGTTTGGCAATTATTCGTTTGTAAATTCGACCTTACTATTTGCACATGCATACGACACTGCACCTGACCTTATTTTCACAACATATATAGGTTTATAAGAATTTACCTGGTTGTGTAGATCTCCTGTGCATCAATCTAAGTAGTAAAAATGAAATAACTTTTTAAAAACACAGGTAATGCTCGTTTAATGTAATTACAACCATAGCATTATACTTTGTCTTACCTATACCATCGACTGATGTTGTCCGGGTTTGATGTGTCACATTACGAACTGAAATAAATAGCATTTTTGTGAGAAATATAAATATTACATAAACCAAAGGTTTATTCTAATATCTAAATATTTATATAGTGAAATTATTTAATACATAAACGTCTCTTTCATTCCCCCTGAAATTTATAGTTTTTTCATAATTGTTAACATTCAAACGTAGTAGAAAAAAATAAAATATATACGGCATTCCTGCACATTTTCGCCCCTGAATATTTTCTCTCTTTTTCAACAGAAAACATATTCACCTTGTCTTAAATTTGCACTAAGTAACCATAGTCTTATTGATGGCATATATATCCATGCTTTAATCAATTACCTTGAAAATTTCGCCTCCATTTTAATTCGATCTATCATCTAAGGTAAAATGGTAATATTGGACAGGAACGAAATTAATACGTATGACAGTAAAGAAATCGGCGATTCAATTCAGAAACAAATAATATACAAGATGGTCTGCCGTCAAAAATTTTAGGAAATACTGCAGTCAGATTAGAGATCGATTTGATACACTTGGAAATGTTATACAGTGAAACCTGTATATAACGGCCTCCTTGGGGACACAAGAATACCAGTCTTTGAGGAGTTGGTCATTATATTGAGGTTGATATGTACACAAATGGTACTATTGGAGACAGGAAAAACAGGAGATTATTAAGCTGATTTTAGTGTTTATTGTGATATATTCACCGGAAATGGATGTTTTCGTTAGCTATATGACAGAGATGTTTCAGTTCATTATTTCTAGAAAACATTAGCAATTATTACCTGATATTTTGCTATTTAATTCAGCACCTTTCGACTCTTTTTCTGTTAGATGTTTGCACATGATAAAACATTCGGGAGGAGTTTTATCCATTTTACATCTATCTTCGTTACAAAACTTGCATTGTTTGTCTTCCTCTGCATCTCCATCACAAAATTGTGTTACACCTCTACAACGTAAAATGTTTCCACATTGGACAAAATACTCCGGTATTTCGGAAATATTTACCGTTGCGCCGTCTGAGAGGCAAATGAATAAAAACATCGTGTAAACTGCATGTAAAGCGGCCATAGTGAAAAATAGTGCTATATCTATCCCAATTGTCTGGTTTTTATGAGTAACAGTGGACTTTGAAATGGTACATTTTATTTTTATGCGAGGGTATTCCCATCTTACCCGTGACTAAGCACAATCGTGATCAGTGTATATTATTATAGGTTATTGTCAAATTGATATGATCGATTGAATGGATGGATAGATTGAGGTACGTACGTATACATGTATGTATGTGCGTAGGGGGTATGTTTGTAAGTATACGTATGTATGTATGTATGTATGTATGTATGTATGTATGGAACCGCCGAGGAAACAATAGAACATTTATTCTGCCAATGTGATTATATAAGAAGATTGTGGAGTAATCTTTCAGACTTAATCTATAACAAGGTGAATTTAAATATAATTTTAATGAATCAGATATCCTTTTTGGGAAAATAGATACTGTTTCAACTAGCAATCCTATAAATTCAATTATAATACAGACTAAATATTTCATATACTATTCCACTAGGAAAAATATTAATATAAATATCATCGAATTACAAAAATATAATGAAGCAATGCTTTATTGCAAAAACACTTGTTGCAGAAAAAAACATGTAATTTAGAACACTTTGAAAAAAGTTGGATCAATGGGAAAATCTTTCTCAATAAGGTACACTGTGGCATATTTGTGTGATATGAATGTATACATGTGTGTGTACGTACTGGTATATGTATATTTATATCATGATGTATATGTATGTATGCAGGTATGTACATGTGTTAGTTAATGAAACATTTCTGTTCGTGTACTTATTCTGCAAGTCTTTTGTTCATTTATAAGGTAACATTAAGTTGTCAAATATGGGAAATAATTATTCTCAAAAAAAGGAAAAATTTAAAGTTACTTCGTATATATTTTCACATTTTAGTAGCAATATCCCACAATCACCCGCATGCGGAGTTTATATTTCACAAATGATCCGATATGCCAGGACGCATTCAACATATGAACATTTCATATACAGAGGCAAACTACTCACTGACAATTTATTGACACAGGGATATCGAAAACCGCGTCTGATGTCAACTTCTGCAAATTTTACGTTGGTATAAGTCTTGTTTGCGAATACATGTACTTTGTTTCACTAAGTGAAATGTAGAGTGTCCTGTTCGTTGGCGGTTGTTGAGACGTCTGTACCAATTGTGAGAGGATTCGTTCCTCACGTATTTCATTTTAATTTGACTGTGGACACACGGCGAGTGTGACCGGGCGACAGGGGATGCTTTCTCCTCCATGGCACCTGATCCCACCTCTTGGTTTCCAGAAGTCCGTGTTTGTTCAATTTTACCAGATCTGTACCTATATCCTGGACATCATAAGGATTTATACTAACAAACAAGTATATTACAAGAAACGAATTAGACACACACTGACATGGAGTGGTAATAATATGGGAGGGAGGCTATGTTCAAATAATTGATATAATTTTCATATATAACTTTGTTTTAAAGATTTGTTTACGTAATTGTTCATCATCTTAGTCAGACACACATATGAGTGTTAATTTTTACAATCAGTTAATCAAATTCTTTTTATTCCTTCCTACCTACTAACTTTGCTGGCTAACTTCTCTGTCTATATTGTCAAAATGTCAAATTTGAACCTTTTTCCTTCAGCATTTGTCGCATATACATTGCTGTTTAAAACCACATACTTTCAAACTTTTTACTTTTGCGCAATCTCGTCATTAGTCCAAGGTTCTTTTGTATTATATCATAAAAGAACTGCACGCCTATCTTTAAATCCTTTCGTTTTTTTCATTATTTTAACTTTCAATTCCTTTCGTGTTTTTAACTTTTATGATTGTTTGTTTGTTTTATTGTTGTTTAACGTCCCACTCAAGAATCTTTTACTCATATGGAGACGTCACCAAATGCTGGTGAAGGGCTTCAAATTTTGGCCTATACTCGGCACTTACAGCCATTGAGCAGTGAGGGATCTTTAACGTGCCGACACCTACTGTGACACGGTTTTTACTGTTTCATCCGAAGGACAGTTAAGTTTAATGATAACAGGTCTACGGGATCCAGGTTTTCCAAGGATGCTATGAATTGCATGAATATCATCCACCTTCACAGTCACACCTAGGGCACTCTTCACCAATTTAATAAATTCTGAATCCAGAGGTTCATATTCCTTTTCCATGTAACTTAAGATTCTTATATTATGTTTTCTAGAACACTGTTCATATCGATTAGCTAGTTTTAATGCCTCTATACATCTTGTCTCAACATCAATTACTTTCTCTTCCAACATTTCTACTGTTCAGTTCTTTGTTCTTATTCTTTCTCTCACTTCTGCATTCTCTATACCTAGTCCATCCAATTTGTCAGGAATATTTTCAGTTTTTTATCTTACTTTTTTCATTTACTTCTCTTGAAATGAGTCCAGTAATTGACTAACAATACTAGTAACTAGCTCTTTCAGATCTCTCTTTGTCACTAAACAATCTAGGTCTGGTTTTGTAACAGTATCCTGCAGAGATTGTTTAATTTCATCTAGATCAGCATGAATGAAATATCTTGATGTGACGTCATTATATGAATGCAGTCACAATATTGTGTGACGTCATATAAGGAACTTCATTTATAGCTGATATAAATGATGTCTAAATTAACACTGCTTCTATAGGATACTTCTGCGGAAATTGTAAATACATGTATAGGTTAATATTCCTGTCTATTTTGTGACAATAAGGTCAGGTCCAGTGCGGTATACATATACAAATACATTTAGTAAGGTTAAATTAATGAATTGCAAGTGAATATTTGCCAGACTTGGTTTCTCTAGCAAGTTTCACAAAATATATTGGATTTTAAGAATTTTTATGCGTGTTTGTATCTCTTTTTATAACTATTGTATATCAATCTAAGTCGTAAAAAGGGGAAAAAAGTTTTGAAAAAAAACACAGCTAATGCCACTTTGAATATATAGATCTAGAAGACAAAATACTCCAAATAACTGCTAAAAGTTAACCTATAGTCCTTTATGAGTATAATTGTATTTCTAACTTTTTAAAATGCTACTTTTCAATGGGACTAATTCATGTACCACGTGATAACCGATTACGTTTGTGCGATACTAGTATCTCCAATGGTGATGGAATGTAACTCAACGTAAACTACCCGCTGAAATGAAAAATCTTTCTTCCACCAGCGTAATATGCAAATCGATTAAGTGGTCAAGTCACATATTATTACCCATGCTGGAGTGTGTTCCGTCTTCACGACTGTCGTTTTGGGGAAAAAATCAGTTTTAGTGGTTTTTAGCTCACATTCGTAAAGTTATTTTTTTGTAAAATTTGTTTTAAAAAGTTTCTAAATATTCCATGAAAGTGTTTATACAGAGACAAAATTGGTTTCACTTCTTCCTATTCGCAATGCTGTCTGATTTTGTAAACGTAAACAAGAGCTATTGTTTTTGTTTTGCTCAGACCTGATATGATCCATGTTGATCTATAAATTACGACCTTGTGTGTGAAAAATGTACCTAAATATTGAAAATGCGTGACCAAATATGTAAATATTTCGATTCATTCCCTTATATTGATACTATTTGAATTTGACTGTGGATTCACGGCTTGTGTGACCGGTCAACGGGCTATGCTTACTTCTCCATGGTACCTGATCCCACCTCTGTATTTCCAAAGGTCCCATATTTGTCCAATGTTCACCAGATTTATATATGTATCCTGAACATCTTGAATATTCATACTTTGGTATTTGAGATTTTTCATTTGATACTCAACTGTGAAATTGAATTCTCCCTAGATCACTAGATGATGTATTGTTCCACGTGACCTTATCTATTAATAATCACGAGACAGTCTTTGAAGCAGGGAAACTTTCGGACAAAAATGTTACATAGACAAACAAACATGTGTACGAGCGGACATATATCAAGAGACTTTATCGTCATGACACGGGAATAGTTTTGAGTGTTTGTGAACACAACGAATAACAATATTTCTCAGTAAAAAGCCAGTATCCTTTATCGTAATTAAGCGTCAATACCTTGATAACAGAATACGTAACTTTTTCAACGTATACCTAGTGTATTGTACCTCATTTAAACATAACGATTACCATCAACTTGAACCAGAATTTTCTTTATATCTAATGTATATGTGTATTTAGAGCATTTTAGATTTTGATTAGCTAAATACAGGCTGTCAAATAAGTTTAGTATCCATCTTCTCTTGACAACGGTCAATGTACAGAAATTATGAATTTTACTTTGGGATTTTGCATTAATTATTAAGTTATTTCCTCGTTGGCTTTTATTTTGTTTTATTTTGGAGTGTTTCTATGCACCACAAACAACATTTTTCTGTTACATGTGGCGATCAGTTCTTATTGGTGGAAGAGCTAATCCGGTTACAATGTAACCAGGAGACCATAGGTCTTCTGCATGTCAACTTGTAAAACATTCTAAAAAATTCAACTTATGTTTCAGCAGGGGCTCGAACCTGTGCTGACCAGAAGTGAGAGAGTTCATAGTTTAAAGTGCAATGCTATAGTCACTCGGTCACGGAGAAATCAATTTTTTCTTGTTGTATATTTTTGCTTATGCTAACACCAGACATGTCTAAGACGTGAAATGATGTATACCCAACATGTAGTCAACATTGAAATTAGTAAATACATGTACAAGGTATTTCCTTTTACCTTTAAAGCACGAGTTTGACGTGCTGTACACATTCTGTTAAACTTATTGTCCTTGTTCGAGGGAACCGTTCTACTATAGTTTTGTCTGCATGGTTTGATTTGACTTTGGGACTATAACCTTCCCAGATAACACTACAGCTGAATGGCTCCCTCGGAAAAAGGACATTGATAGTCTAGTGAAAAATATGTCTTTAATTAAATTTGCTGGCTGTTTTGATATATAATTACATATATACCTGAAATATAAAGTTATGTTTTACACGATTATTTTTCTAATAACAACAATTTATACAACGAAAAATAACAGAAAATGGACTGAATCACTACTGAATTAACACGTATATCACGTGATGACTCACCGGTTTTATTGATACAAGAAAACGAATTTTCTATATAAGTGCAATGAAGGAAATTACAGTCGGTATGTAAATATAACATGATTAAAGAAAATAAAACATAAGTATTGGAAAGATGTATTTTCAGCTTTTATTCTTCTCAATCAACAAAGTCATATACATAATCTCTTTGAGTTTATAAAATATCCTACATGGCACTCAGATATAATCCAAAAAGACAATAAACCATTTATTTTTTAAAAAATGGATTGAGAAAAATATATTTACTATCAAAGATTTAATTAAATCAGTAAATAAAATAATAATACACTTAAAACATGAACTTATACTGAATTACCAAAAAAAATACAATTTTATGGCCAATTATTTTTAGAATATCTTGGAATAAAAAATAACGGTAAAAAATTACAAGCACATTTAAATGTAAATGAACTAAGAAAAAAAAATGATCACAGGACCAGTTATGCCATATAATTTAACAGTTGTCATGTCAAATGCAAGAGGCACTAAAACATATATAATGCCACTAATTAAAAATAAAATAGATATATCGGAGGAACAATTAAACAGAAATGATTTAGAATGGGAAAAAATATGAACTGCCTTTTCGACTATCAATAAATTCAAACATAACATGGTTACAATACAAAAATAATTACCGCATACTAGCAATAAATCAATATCTCAAGAAAGTAAACACAACAAACAACAATTTGTGTGACCTATGCCAAACATCACCAGAGACATTGAAACACTTATTCTGGAACTGTCCAAAAACTAAAATTTTAATATCAAAAATTGAACATTAACTCAATGCATCCTTAAACTGTAACATTTTGTTCACAAAATTAAATACAATTTATTTTCGCTGTTTTCTCCTTTAGATGAGAGGGCAAATTAATATGAAAGCGAAATTTTTAAGCTAAATACTTGAAGTATGGATAAATTTGCCACCGATGAGACTACGGTTATTAAGAGCGAATTCAAGACGCCGTGAACGTTTTCATGCCGTAATGGGGCGAAAATAACTAGGTAAGCAGTAGTTGTGTAAAAACTGTAGAATGTGACTGAGTTACTATAAATATTATAAACATAATCTCAAAGTTATAATGCTCAAGACGATCGTTTCTGTCAATTAGACTTAATAAATGCATATTTTCTAAAGAAGAAATGGTAACATTCAAGGCCAATTAATAAATCTTCTTGTATAGCAAAATCCGTCTAAGAGTAACCACCGTAAAAAGCACTGAGTACTCATTTCTCCTTGGCACCTGGTCCCATCTCTTAATTTCATAGTGGTGTCTATCATTTAGTGATTTCATATAGTTTCTACTCTACTTCGATGGTTTGAACACGTTTGTTTCTATGATTAATATGGTTTTATCATGTAAATGTACACGATCTACAATAAAGGGCCGTGCTGCACAGTACTTCGTATTACTTAACTTTGAGTTAATTGATTTTGAAATAAATAGGCTAACCATGGAATAAATTCAACAATGTTTTGTGCAAATGGGTCCTGGATACCAATTTTCTATTTGCGAATGTCTCCGATAAACAAAAGTAGAATAACATAACACTAAATTAAATGCATTGAAGATTTGAAATATTTGAAACATGAACTACATTAGTGTGCACGTAGGTGCGTACATGAGTACATGCGTTTTGATTATTCTTGATTTTGATGCTGGTGTGTCTGTACATGTAATTCTCTCTCTCTCTCTCTCTCTCTCTCTCTCTCTCTCTCTCTCTCTCTCTCTCTCTCTCTCTCTCTCTCTCTCTCTCTCTCTCTCTCTCTCTCTCTCTCTCTGTGTGTGTGTGTGTGTTTATCCTGGAGACATGGTACTCCTTGTATTCCTATTGTTGCTGGTGATATGGTCGTTTTCAGGTATGGTTATCATCTTTTGTGTTACATCAATGTTAGAAGCTGTACCCATATTGTTTGTCTCATCTCTGTCAGAAATAATAATGTATTACAATCAAAATATTAGACACATAATACCAAAGTTATAGTTTTGTAAAAAACTCAAAAAAAAAGAAAATGAAAGAGCCGAAACAAATGCACAAGACGATAGGATCTGTCAATAAGTTGAGCTGGAATCTTCACTTCTGTAATTACTTACTTAAATATATGTATCAATGGTAAATGGTATCATACAAGGCAAGAAAATTACCTAATGGTATTCCTAAATCCGTCTAAAAGTAACCGCTGTAAAGAAGATGACTATAAAAATGATAAAATTGCATTTCATATTCAAAGTTTACTATAATTGTATCATGACATATAATCAATAAAATCATTTGCAATTCATTTTCTTACCCAAAAAATGAGAACGATATGAAGCTTGTCATCACATCTTATTTTCTCATTCTGGGCGCGAAGTCACCAAATTTAACTAGTACTGAAACTCAACAAACTTTACATGATTTTAAGGTAAAATACGAAAATTTTATTCTGTAACTGGACATTGTATATTTACGGCATACAATTGTAAATAATTATCGGAATCACTGCTCATTTTAAGAAAACTTCAGAAATATTTTAAAAAATTTGACTACGTACTAAAATTTTCTGTACCGTACTCAACGTATTTATTCATTTGTTCAGAAAAACCATAAGTGTGATGTAAGATTTTATATGTGAATGATGAAAAATAATTATATGTTTCCTAATCACTCAAACCCGAAAGTTTTATAAATTTTACTTGACTGTGGACTCATGGCGGGTGTGACCGGTTGACAGGGGATGCTTACTCCTCCATGGCACCTGTTCCCACCTCTTAGTTTCCAGAGGTCCGTGTTTGTCCATTTTTGCCCGATTTGTATCTATGTCCTGGGCATCCTTAAGATTTATACTTTGGTATCTGATATGTTTTACTGATAGCATTTTCCTCCGACTTGGACAGGCATGTCTACCGTTTTACCAAGCCAGAATTTCTCCATCTACACACTACAGTGTATGCACGCTATATGTGTTATGACGTCACAATATGATATTATGATGTAAGGATTCAGTGTTATGAGAATACAATGCCTTAAAACTTGTGTCAGATGTTATTGAACAGGTATTTGAAGAAGGGAATGTGGATGGAAAGAGAAATCTCAACCCTCGTGGTAAGAATCTGATAGTCCTATCCTCACAAAACCCTCAGATTGGGCGACCAAATTCTTACCACTCGGATGAAGTGGATTTCCTTATCCACTTGGCATACCCATGTTAGATATTATTAAAGGCCCATGATTGCTTGATTTCGTTAACAAGATATTAACAAGATAATTATAATAAAACGTTGTCTGATTAACACATTATACAATTTCATATTAATCAAAATTAGTGCAAACATGCACTACAGTTTGTCAGGAAATGATAAAAACAACATGATACACAAAATATTGCTGGTCAGTTCGTGCCAATTGCAACTCGTACCCATCTCAACTCGTACCCATTTTGGCTGAGTCATGCCTACACTTAGCTGACACAAAATAATTGTCTGAGTCATACCCATCGTTTTACTAACTCATACACATGGAATGTTTGGTTATAGAATTAGAGCATCATTCCAAAGTGTATATAATGGAAAGTTATGACTTTACATAACAATGCTGCAAAGCACATTATAAGTGAAAACAAAATTGACATCGTAACTGAGCGTTAACGGGCGGTCATGGGCCTTTACTCAACAGTTTTGACTTTATCAATACTTACACTTCATCATGTCTGGTTTGTCCTCTTTTTCTCTTTAATATGTATCTTACTGCTATTAGTATTACTATTACTATCACTATGTTGACGGACAGAGAAATCCCAGCTACAATTTTCCATGATTTGTCTGTATCAGCTATAAATGTGGAAATATAAGTATGATAAACTAAACTACAAATGTAACCGGAGATTTATGCAAAATATGACCATCACCAATTCCCGCTTACGTGTCTCAACACGTCAACTGAGTAATTGAGTAAAGAGGGATTTTTAAGTATAAAACTTTTTTCGTAGATCTATATGGTTTAGGAAACTTTTTGACAAATTCCGGTTATTCATATAATAGTTGGCCGTTTCTGAACTTGAGCTTTATGTAACATAGATATATATCTGCTGAAAAGTTGAGGAGAAAACCACTTTTCGTGCAATTTTCCAAAAAGTAAGGATTAAGTTTAATGGGTCCATTGGCGATGTACGCTTCAAATTTTTAATTTAATTTCGCACTGGCAATGTCAATTGTTTTTGTGTGTGTGTGTGTTTTTTAATACAATTGTTATGTCCCCATGGTTATGAAAATGTCCCCATAAAATATTATCAAGGGGACATAATGACCCCAGACCATTCAATCCTAGTCGATAACGCGCTCGACTCCGGATCGTGAGTTCGTGAGTTCAAGTCCCGCCGGCGACAGGTTGGTTAACTGTCTTTCGGATGAGACAGTCAAAACTGGAGGTCCCGTGTCACAGTAGGTGTCGGCACGTTAAAGTACCCTCACTGCTCAATGGCCGTAAGTGCCGAGCATAGGCCAAAATTTGAAGCTCTTCACCGGCATTTGGTGACGTCTCCATATGAGTAAAATATTTTTGGGTGGGACGTTAAACAACAATAAACAAACAAACAAATCATTCAATCCTGATTGTATTACTATATATATATATGTATATGTATATATGTATATATGTATGTATTGTAGAACTTATGTATTGTAGAACTTATACTAGTAACATATACTATATATATATATATATATATATATATATATATATATATATATATATATATATATATATATATATATATATATATATATTTATATGTCAACATCGTGAAATGCAGAATGCAGCAAAATGCAGATCTTTGTTACGGAAATACTAAATAACCAATGTTACAAGTATAAGTTCTACAATACACACTTTATATAGTACCATACTGAATGAAAGGCGCATTAACTGGTTTGTTATTATTATCATTTTTACAACTAAGACTGATGTACGATAACAAAAACATATACACTAACATAAAATTCATATATATTATGTGACAATTGCTTGAGAAACAAACCCAATCTGGCAATTATTCATTTGCTAATAGTTAATTCGACCTTACTACAAAGATTTGTATAAATACATACGACATGGGACCCGATCTTATTTTCACAAAATACATGTACATGTATATAGTAATATAAGAATTCCATGCCTGTATATATATATTTTCGTTGTTATTGCACGTCAATCTAAGCAGTAAAAAACGAAATATGTTTTAGGAATCGTAGCGAATGCTCCTTTAACATAACGGGCGAACCATATTCATTTGAATGGACAAGAACACTCTTATATATTTTACATTGATGGCATAATTGATTTCGTAAATTTGAATTACCAGCCAAATTAATAAGTAGGTTTCCAGAAACTATGAGTTATAATCACAAATTGAAATGTTAAGATGGTAAGAATATATCTATACCTTCATGCTCTCCCTTGATACACCTGGTATAGCCGTCAGTCTTTTGCTTCTTTCCTGTTTTGAAAAAAAAAATTAATTCCTAAACTGATATTATTGCTTTTATTATATTGACGAATAATTAGAAATAACCAAATCAAAGATATACTAAATATAATATCTTTTATGACTGATAATGTCACAGTGGTATAAAGGATAATTATCTAACAAGAACAACACTCACATTTCTTCATTCGATAGCACATCTTGTCAGTCATTTTACGACAACGTTTATAGAATTCGGCATATCTTCTGTTTTCCTACTGTCACCGATTGGTTAGACCATCGCGCTTTAAATCATAAAGTTTCTCATTTCTGATCACCCCGGATTCGAGCCCCTCTGGAACCTAAACTGCGTTTGTGAGGAAGTTTGCCAGTTTACGTGGAGAAGGCCAGTGGTTTCTTCCCGGATACTTTGTATTCAGGTTCTCTCCCCATCATTAAAAACTTGCCCTCACCATATGACTGAAAATGTTCTGGGTGTGGCGTAAAACTTCATTCAAATTTTTCTTATTCTTATATATGTGAGAATAATAAATAGATTAAGAAAAATTTGCGCAAACAATGTTAAGCATAGCTACCAATGCGTTAACAGAAACCATATGTAATAGAGAAAAATGTGTCAGTCACTTTTTTATGGTAAAAACAGTTCCTCTTTACCATCTGAAATAACATCTGGATAAAAGTTTTCAGACAAGATTCGAATAACTAAACTTTTGGTTGTGCAAACCAAATCTGGAAAGATGGATTTACAGACAGATTAACGGATTTTCAGAAATATAAAATATAAAATTAAAGACTAGAAGATCTAGAATGTGCATGAATCAATATTGTTTAAAATATCTTAGTTATCACTTACTTAACAAATAAAGAATTACTCAGAAAGAAACTCACCTTGAATTTCTGGAAAAACGTATTTACAAAATATCTGACATTGTCCAGGAACAGAAAGGTTACAGGCATCAGTGTTACACGTGCGACACCTGTTGTCATAACAGTACTCATAGATTCCTCGGCATTCTGCTTTACTGCACTGAAATGAATATCGCTTTATTTCCGATCTGTTGAACTGCAAACTAATCACATTACTGCCCAATATACATATAAAAAGGCAAAATGTTTCCTTTTTCAGTATCATGTCTCCCAATGTAACCTGTTCTTGGTTGCAAGCTTCGAAAATTTTCTTTGCTATAATTAGCTCGTGGAATTCCGTGTATTGTCATAGGTTGCAAACTATGAACTTATCTCTAAAATTAATTCTGTTTTTTAAATCACATTTCTTGACAACACAATGTGTATATTTACTCGCATCTATGAACGATGAATTTTAAAGGCATTTTTATTTATCAGTGCTGCACCTATTTTATCCACACATTTATCACGATCTTTAATATAGATTTGTGTATGTAAGACATGCATACTAAATATGGTATTTCTATTATCACTCACAAACTTATATCTGTTTGGTTCACCTTTTTCCACAGCCTTTGAAGATTTTTTCTAAAACTGAAATGTGAAGTTTGATGTCGAAAATTAATACATAACATGTATTCCCCATCTAATCAAAACTATTGACTCACCCCAAAATAATTATAGCTTATACATTTTATGGCATATGATATTTATTCTGGAAATTAGCAAAAAAAAGTGAAGGTTATTTGATAGACAAAGTTTATATAAAGATAGAAATTTGTTTGTTTGTGTTTAATGGTGTTTTACTTAAGTTATAAGGTAGCATTCAGTTTTAATGGTAGAGCATGGAACCTGGGAAGAGACCATCACCTTTCCAATACATGTATGTAAACTGGCAAACTTTCTCACAAAATCAGTTTAGGTACCAGTGTGACTCGAAACTGTACTGACCAGAGGCGAGAGATAAATTTTGTAAAAAATAATGACAGGGCATATTTGATAGGCATAAAATTGTCAAAATTAAGAGGTTTTTTATCATGCTTGTTGTTTCTCTTAAATTTGTATTTTTTCTTGCTTTCCTTTTTCCATGTAAAAGCTTTCAGATTAAAAATGTAAGTCGTTAAATGAATTTAAACAAAACATATTCAAAGTAGACTGGGTAGAATAGTATAAATTTCACAAGAGAATTTTTATGTTTCGCAAATATCTTCTTTTGGGTCATCTAGGCCATAAAATACAATTTTCTGAGTAAAACACTTATACATGTTTGTGAACTAGAAAAAAATGCTATATAAGTAAAAATAAAGAAGTACCACTGGATAAATGAAACTCCAAGACCATTAGATTACGACAAATTAAATATTAAATGAAAGAAAAATGGTCTTAACATGAAAAAATTGCAAATCCCAAATGGACAAGGTGTCTAGCATTTTTAGACTTTTTTCACTTTTATAAATGCAGTCCTGTAATTTTGGCAGTTTTACCAAGAAGTCGTAAGTCTTAAGTTAGGACCATTTTATTAATGCTACCCTAATTCAAGTCTTAAAATATTTCTGCATATTTTATAATAATATCTTGATAGTTTCTGAGTATTTCTACCTGCTACATTTACACAGATAAATTATGACACATACAAAAATAAGTTAGGTCTATACACAGCCCCTTGGTAGTCATAGAAACCCGACCTGGTCGTTAGTCACCAGTCCTAAGACCAGGTCCAAGACTCTGCCTCTGGTAGTCATAAAGACCCGACCTGGTTGTCAGTCACCAGTCTTAAGACCAGGTCCAAGACTCTGCCTCTGGTAGTCATAAAGACCCGACCTGGTTGTCAGTCACCAGTCTTAAGACCAGGTCCAAGACTCTGCCTCTGGTAGTCATAAAGACCCGACCTGGTTGTCAGTCACCAGTCTTAAGACCAGGTCCAAGACTCTGCCTCTGGGTAGTCATAAAGACCCGACCTGGTTGTCAGTCACCAGTCTTAAGACCAGGTCCAAGACTCTGCCTCTGGGTAGTCATAAAGACCCGACCTGGTTGTCAGTCACCAGTCTTAAGACCAGGTCCAAGACTCTGCCTCTGGTAGTCATAAAGACCCGACCTGGTTGTCAGTCACCAGTCTTAAGACCAGGTCCAAGACTCTGCCTCTGGGTAGTCATAAAGACCCGACCTGGTCGTTAGTCACCAGTCCTAAGACCAGGTTCATTCCAGCCCACAATTCAATATTATAAAAATTTCTATTGAAAATATAGTACAAAATGTTAACCTATGTTAACCACTACCTACTACAGTGTGATATAAGTATACTTTTACATTATTAATAAAAACAAACAAATACATGTATTTCACATATATTTAATGATAATTTACACTCAGATATAAAATCAAATTACATTGGATTAAAATGATGATATCAACAAAGACTTTAAACTAAATTAGAGGTAGAAAATAATATGCTATTCGCATGATGGTAGTAATTAGAAATTCTTATAATTTGTTGTATTAAAACTTAATTCTTGCAGTCTGTGTTTAAACTAAAAAAAAACTCTAAACTGAGTAACTCTAACAAAAATAGGATTGACAATTTACAGGGTTCAAATATTTTGCATGCATATTACCATTATCTCCAGGTGTTGGCATGTTGACAAATCTTTTTTTTTAATACATTTTCTCTGACAATAAATCTTATTTGATATTTACTGCTGGTGTTGGTGAATAATAAAAATATCTCCACATTTCACAATTTCCATAATTTTGATTCAACAGCCACAATACCATCAAACTTTTCAAAACCAATCAAAATTCTTATGCATTTTTCTACTGACAAGACAAAATAAGCATTGGATTGTTATTTCTAAAAGCACACCAATTTTTTTTCTTTCAAGTAATAGCACTAAAACCTTGGGTAAGACAACATTAAAGTGACAGTGCAAGAAAGTTCGGTTTGCATATTTGTCAATGTCTACAAGGAAACACTTCAGAAGAAAAAGAACCATACAAGGTTTTGATGTTTAGGATAAACAAAATATCTATAATCAGCTTTTTGTGTTAATATATGCATATTTTCTTCTGAAATATGTTAAAATACTGAAACCAGAATGAAAACATATCTAAGATTTATACTGAGTAACATTAATACACATGTTTATATTATTTCAGCATGCCTTACTATCATCTACACTAAAAGTAAAACCATTTAATCTGAACTTGTTACAGGATATTGTCAAACATACCTTTAGGAATTTTCCTGAGCCATTTTAAGTCAAGTTACAGGACCCATTCACAATGCCAAAATGGACTGTTTTTAAAATAACATCCCAATATAGACTTGCAAAATAAAGAACAAATGTCTCAAATCAAGTTTTTCTTTTTCAATTAAACTATGTTTTCCCAATCTTTCGGACACTGGGTCCAGAATTTAGGAAGTAGGAAAACCCCTGATCTTAAATGCATCAATGGACCATAAATACAACTAAATCATCAACTTGATATGGAGCACGCCAATATAAAATATGAGTCTTTAGAAAATCTGAAAATCATAATACTCCAATATATTCTATATACTGCAGACAAGTTAGTAAATATTTAAATCGCACTGCCCCAGTATTATGAATAATTTCAATCACATACATATATGGCATTTAAATAGTTTTTTATTAGAAGAAAAGTTATGTAAAGCAGACAGCAACAAAGTCTGTACAAAATACGCCTGTCATGGGTCAATGAGCAGTTTATCACTCCATATAAAACTGGCAAGAAATTTTGGTTTCCAAACTTGGCCAAGCTTTTATGGCAATAAACTTTCTCATAAATTTTCAGATTTATTCATTGAAAATTACTGAGGTTATTGAGTGGAAATTGCTTCCCCAAACTTACAAGGGGCAATAACTCCATATATAACTGGCAAAAAATAATTTGGTTATCGAACTTGTCTCAGCTTTTATGGCAATAAAACTTCTCATGAAGTTTCAAATTAATCCACTGAAAATGACTCAAGTTATCGAGCGGAAACTGTTTCCACATATATTCATGGGGCAATAACTCCGTAAACATCTGGCAAAAATTTTTGGTTATCAAATTTGTTCGAACTTTTTTAGCAATAAACCTTCTCATAAAGTTTCAAATTAATCCGCTGAAATTTACTCAAGCTATTGAGCGGAAAGTGATATGTGCTTGCCCGCCTGTAAAAACATAATACTACCCGTCTTTGACAGGCGTATAAAAATGATATACAGTAAAACTTGATTTAGCGACCACCTGTGTATAAAGACCCCCTGGTGATAAACAGAGGATATTTGACAACATGGAATAACCATGTTGTTCAAAAACAATTGTCAAATATTCTATTTATTACATTTTCAAGTCATGTTTTGTTACCTAACGTCTAATAAAAGAAAAACACGTAGTCCCAAATGGCAAAAATTTTAAGAGCATTCTGACTGGCTGAAAATGAAATACAGCATTTTCCATTTACTTTGCATTAAGTTATATTTTCAGTTAAAAATATCAGTGAAAAATGTAAATGAAAAATATAGATTATATTCAATTGATAAATTTAATAAAAAATGTAATAAAGACGGTTTTTTGCTGTCCCCAATAGTACCATTTGTGTACAAATCAACCTCTATAATAAAGACCTACTCCCTATAAAGACCAGTTTTGTTGTGTCCCTAAGGGGGTCTTTATATACAGGTTTTACTGTATCTGAAAATTGTGTAGATAGAAATCATAAATTTTTCTGAATAGAAGAAAGAATAGCCGATGACTTATTCTCTTTTTCATGAAAATATCTGGCATAATCTGTCAGTCTCTATTGTACAGGCTGTATATATCTAAATCTCATCTTTAACTTTCTGATTTTGTAACTGTGACATCATTTGACAGTAAATGGTTTATGAAAAAAGTCACAAAATTTGCATCTAATTTTTACAAAATTGGTAGTTCTTTCATGAAGAAGTGGAAATCAAAAATCAAGTGTCTTCATCTTTTTGGGGCAAAAAAAAAAAATACAAGAAAAAACACTCAGAAAAACAGATTTTACTTTGAATGCCAAAAATTTTATATCTAAATAAAAAAGTGATTGGCAATCGGTTTAGCCACAATCGGTAATTGTACAATGTACATGTATCTCAATTCTCATTAAATCTTTTCTCACTTTGGACAGGAAAATCTACCGTTTTGCCAGGTCGGAATTCGTCTGTCCACACCAAAGGTAGTACAGAAGCTATACACACTATCATGATGTAACAATGATTTTATGACACAGGGCTTCTGTGTAAGGGGAATACAGTGCATAAATAGTAGTGTCAGATTGAACCTGGCATACATAAATATGTATATGAAGAATGGGAGAAAAAATAATCAAAGATGGATGTGTTGAGTGAAAAGGGAAATCTCAAACCCTGTGGTAAGAATCTGAAAAGGGGAGATTTCCAAATCCACTCCAGACAACCATGTAAGATTCTATGAATGTTGATATTATCATCATCAGTTCAAAAATAAATTTTTCCATCATAGCATGTATACATTACTTTACATGATACTCATATTGTACATGGACATGTTGAGTCATACTGTTTCAAAATAATCACTATTACCGTAATTTATCTAATTAAGGCGCTGCTCTAATTAAGGCGCCACCAAGACCAAAATTATGTTTATTTATTTTAATAAAGGCGCCCTTTGAAACGAAAAAAAAAAAATACACCCCCCCCCCCAAAAAAAAAAATGAAAATGAAACGTTTTTTGACAGCTTTAATGATAACATACAGTAAATAAATAAGACCAGACGATCTTTTAACCTCAGGTCAATTAAATCATTACCGAATAGATTTTAGATACGAACAGAGACTGATTAGATCGACTCACAACATCTTCACTTCAGTCTTCAGCTTGAAAGCAGAACTTATTTTCCCTCGGGCAGTTATGTGATTGCAGAGTACAGTTACTAAGTTTAATCCGAGTTGTGGTGTTAAAGCGTCCATTATAATTGTTTTGTAATACTATCTTGACTTTGTATTGGTTTCAGACATTTATTTATTTGCCTTGGTATTTGATATATAGATTTCTAAACTTTGTGTCGGTGAATCAGCAGACATTAGGCAATACACTTTAGTCGGTACTTCGATCCCGATTTTCAAAAACCACGTGTTTTAACATTTCCGTATCGGCATTTTTAATTCAGCATTGTCAGTTACATAATTGATACCAAAAGTCATTATTGATTGTTTATTTAGGGCATGCCTAATTAGTAACGGGCTGATTTACCAGCTAACAGGTACGTCTAAGCAGTTAGGAGATGGCAGCACAGGTTAAAGTCTATTTCTTGAATGTCTGACAAATAATTTCGTACATTACCGGGATTTCATTTTCAATTTGAAATCAGCTTTCCTCTTGATATAATTTATAACAATATGAATTTAAAGACTGGCTACATTAATTACACCAGCATGATGATAAAGAAGAGTATTTATTATGACAAACTTGATTGATTATGGATCAGCACTTGTTAAGAACAGAGTATAATTCCGAGTGACGGCGTGGACTCAAGAGTCGTTTTCATCATGCGGTAGACTAAATAAACAACATAAAAGAAATGTTTATTCACAGAAATCTTTCACTTTTATAAATGTTTGTAGCTTATAATTATCTGGATTAACTAATACAAATAAATAAACAACATCTAGACCGTATTTATCATCGACATGTTGCATGGATATTTGAGGTTGATTTCAAACCCCAGATCGACAAAACTCAATTAAGGCGCCTTATCAACTGAAATTTAGTTTTTTGACACAAATTAAGGCGCCCATAAATCTGAAATACCCCAAAAAGGGCGCCTTAATTAGATAAATTACGGTATATTGGGCTTCCATTAAAAACAAAATAACAATCCAACAGAAAACAAAACAGTGTCATATATTGGAAAAATTATTTGAGGAATGCGACTTTTAATTATGGAATTTGCATTGAATGATTGGAATCTGAAAAATTGATGTTTCAAAATAATCAGTTGCTGTGCAACCATTACTTAAAACCAAACATAAGTTGAATACAGAAAAAAACCTAATAATTCTTCAAGGCCAGAAAGTGTATAAATACACATAAACAGCATAAACTAGAGGAAAACATTATGATAAAAGATGTTACACAATTAAAACATATCGTTTTGATTAAATATGGCTAAACATGTCATCATTTCTGTACCCAGCCTGCATGCTAAAACGAATTGTCTTATATCCTACACCAAATAAATAGGTCAATGTAATCAACACTTTGTTAAATGTATTTCGCACATTGGTACTGCCACAATTGTTAATCAGACTGAAAATGCTTGGTGATCTTTTTGAAGACAAAATAAAAATCATGATTGGCTGCCATAATTATTGTGAGATTTTATACGGCAATGTCGTCTTTTTTCACCATTTCACAGTTTTCACTGGTTGAAGGTGACCACTCTCCTTTTTGTCTTTTCCATCAATAATTTGCAGCAACTGACGGAGTCCACTAGAATGAACCACAGAATCATTTTCCAACAAAATCTGAAAGAAAAGAAAAACATTTACAGTGAACAAAAGACATAATTGTTGAGTAGATCATTAAGCACATGGTAGAAACTACTACTCAGAAGCAGACATCACACAACGTGCTAAGACATAACTTAAACACACTACTTAACAAACATCATTTAGCCTAATTTTGTTTGCAAAAACAAAAAACAAAAAACAAAAACAAAACAAAAAAAAACTTTGACAAAGCATCAAATTTGCTGAATTGGCAAAAAGAAATGTTCGGCCAGGGTAAGCCCTAGTGCCCTTTTTGTTTGGCTTTTTGTTTTTGTTTGTTTGTTGTTGTTTTTTTTTCATTTTAAAAATTATCAAATAATTCAATTTATTTCGAAGAAACACTATATAACTTCTGTTTTTATTAATCATTTAAAGAAAAGTTTTTAGAATTTGTTAATGGAGGATATGCACATGTTATAGTGCAGGTTCCTTCAAAATCAATTTACGCGTTAAAAGTGCCCTTTCACACTGAAATTGTGTGCCCTTTCACACTGAACTGTGTGCCCTTTTCAGATCCTAGATTCAACCCTAAGGATAGTTGCATTATATCTATAAATAAGTTTCACTCTGCTGCTATTTATAGTATCTAGGGATTTCCATAGTAGAATTCCCACTCAAACATCACTATGACAATTACTGAAATCAGAAATTGACAAACATAAGTGTATACAGTATTTTGTGTGTGTGTGTGAAGAAACAGAAAAAGCATTTAATTTTAAAGGGGTAATGATATCAAAGGTACGGTAATATGTTGTAAATGAACGTGCATTATTAAAAAATTATTTATAGATACACCTCAGTATTGCTATTTTAGTGAAAGGGGAATTCCTAGCCAGCCAGCCATTCCAAATACATACATATACTGCAATACGTCATGAATTAATTATCAGATATTGTTTTTTAAAATATAGAACTTTTTTGTAAGTAGTATAATTTGAATATTAATTGAAAATAACATGCTGTGTAAACAATGGGAGTTCCTGAGTTGAATTCTGGATCTGGTCATACCCCACACTTCATTAGAATAAGCGGTGACTGTTCTATGTCAAGCATTTAGCTTATTCAGTGAAAATTAAGGATGAATTTCTATGTCATTATAATCATGGTTTTAAGTATAACCAATGAAAATCACTGATAAATTTCATTATTACGGTGCTAAGCTTACAGAATAAAAGTCAAGGGTGAATTTCCATATGATTGTTTTAAAAGTATTCAGTTAAGGTCATGGTTGAATTTTCATATCATGGTGTAAAGTTAATTCAGTGAAAGTCAATATTCCATATCATGGAAGATCAGGTCGATAATCTTCACTGTAATGTTACCTGTAGCATGTTACCCAGTGCTTCAGATAAGTTGTGTATTGACATATTTATGCATATACAGGATGTGTTTGTGAAACACAAATGCAAGCGGTCCCAAAATTTTTACACTATGTCCTACATTTTGACCCTACCCCACCCCAGGGGCATGTGATGTCAGTGAAATGTGAGCAGCCCTTAGATGAACTTACAGTCTAAGTTTGGTTACTGTATCACAATAAAAACATGAAATAATACAATTTACATGTAAGCAGGACGGAATTACAGACAGACACACAGATAGACAGATGATCCAAACACTAGATGCCCCCAGCCGACCTTTCAAGCTGGCAGCATAAAAATCATCTGATATGCAATCAAATTAAAATCCATGTGTAAGATACCCAATGCAAACCAAAACTGAAGTGTAAAATTAAACGCTGGATATGAAATCTGCTGAGGGATAAAATACTGAGTTCATTTTTTCTACATGGATCTTGGTTATAAAGCTCTGATAATACATTTTACTGACCCACACCAGATGTTTACATTGTACAGACAGTTAAATAAATATTAATTTACAGTAAAATCAATGGGAATCATAATTTGGCAACAGAATTGGAAAATACCCACTTTCCAGAAATTTTGTGGGTAAAAATACCCACTTCATTTGGAAATAATGGGTCTTGTACACAAGTGCTCTGAAATTAATCTGGAGCACTATTACTTAAAACTGGTGACAATGTCATATTATTGAGTTTTGCATCAAGTAATAGCAAGCGTTTTCATTGGTGAACAGTATTTCATAGCTTCACTTAAAGCGACTTCAATGTGGATATTATCAGACAATAATTATATTTAAGGGTTACCCTGTGACTAGCCTGGGTTCCTGACCCAACCATCCTTCGTCGATAGGGCCAGGCGTAATACAATCCACATGACCAACTTATCAGCGCAAAACAGGACTGAAGATTATCACATGACCAAGACACCGTATATAGAAAATGCGCATGTCCATATTAGTAATCAGAGAAAATGGCGGTATCCATTTCGGTAATCAAACAGGCAATCACATCAGATTCTTGCAAATGTAGTACACAATCTACTTGCTTATGTCTGTGGGATCTTTATTGTGTATTTCTACAACGACTGAGTGCAAACAGTGTATGTATCATACGTATAATATGCTGTAAATTCTCATATAACATCGAATAAGTAGGGGGCACCACATTTGTTATGATTTGATGCTATCCCACAATTAGGTGCAGTGGAAAAGATAATCTTATCCAATCAGAAAATCAAAGTGAATATATTCCACCTGGCTTTACTGACAGCATTAGCATCAGTTAGCTAGGATCCCAGGCTACCATGTGACTGTTTTACAAAAACTGACCAGGGAATTGCCAATATTCTGTCAGTTTTTGTAAAAACAGTCATATGGTAACCCTATTCTAGTGCCTGCACATTTTAAATTAGCATTTTAATGACAGAAATGACATGAAATGTTGACTTATGCTGGCACCTATTAAACCTACCTTTATCTAAGACCAAATTACTTTGTTGGGTATATCAATGCCTTTAGAAATAGTCACTGATTTATCATATGGATTTGTTAATTTCAATACTGCTTTAGTGAGATGATATATTTTTTATTTTTCCTATTTTAAACAAGTAACTTGAGACAGTGAAAAAATGTTTCAATATACATTGTACTACAAAATATGTAAACAGTAAAGTTCAGTAAGTGCAACAAAGTCAACAAGTCAGCAGAACATCATGTGTGACGTCATATATAAAAACTACCAGTGAATCGTGTATCCCCTGCGAGTTTTCAGCGTCATTGACCAATGAAATAACATGAAGCAAACAGAGTGCATTAGAATATATTAATCTACTTACCCTTCGAATTCTCTCAACAAGTTCATCAAATCTAAAAACCTCAGATTCAGCTTTTTTCCAGTTTTCTTCTAGAATCTTGATCTAAACGGAAGCAAACAAAAATATAAAAAAATGATATATTTTTTCATTCTTAAGTTATATCTTTTAGATATCTATTGGCCAAGAAAAGAATATAACACATTTCATTTATTAAGACTTCAAAATTAAAACATCCTCTTTCTTCAATTATGAAGGTTTGCAGTGGTCTAGTAATGGAGCGTTTGATTGGCAAGCAGAAGGTCCAAGATTCCATTTCCACATCAGACCAGAGGTCTTTCGGATGAGACTTAAAACCGAGGTCATGTGTCACAGCATCCACAGCCAGTCAAAAACTGTCAGTGCATTGGTATTTGTCCAAAGCACAGGTCAAAATTTGTGGCAAGCCCATAATGCTGGTGACAACGTATAAATGAAAAATTCTTAGCGGGTTGTAAAACAACAATTAACCAAATACTTCAATTTTGTAAATGTCAATTTTTTAATATTTTCAGGGAATGGGCAAATTACTTGTGACAAACGAGCAGAAGCAAAAGGACTGGTTTCCAAAATGAACCCTGAACAATGAACCATGAAACGCCATCATTAGAATGATGACCTTATTTAGATGCAGTACAATGGAACAATTTGAACAGTGTTTTACACCACACTCAACAATTTTTCAGTTGTATAGTGGTGGCCAGTTTTCAGTGGTGGAAGATAGAACTCTGTTACAATGTACCTGGGAAGAGACCACCGGCCTTCTGCAAATAAACTGGCAAATTTTCTCAACTTATGTTAATGCAAAACCTTAACACAATTGTTGAAGATGCCACTGATGGACAAGAGCAAGTTGCAAATGGTACCAGATATGCCCCTGGTGACTCTAAGGTGAAGGAATGAAAGTGTTAAATCAATGACAAGAAAAGCTGATGAGTAGACGGAGGGTATACCACAACATTTTCTGTCTAACAACCTGTGTTTAAAGTGACACCTATATCCTACCGTACAGACATCATATGTTAGACTCCAACTGAACCAGAACAAGTCAGGACTGCTGAAGTCTACTGAAGTAATTTATTTCTTCCACACTTACATGTGTTATGATGTCACAGTACACTTTATTTCTGTGCCCTCTAGAACATGGTGCAGTTATGCCAAACTTCCAACTGCATAGATATACATAAACATTTACAAAAAAAAAAAAAAAAAAAAAAAAAAAAAAAAAAAAAATGGGAGAAAAATATTTAAACATGGGTGTGTTGAGTAGAAATGGAAATCTCTACCCTTGTGGTAAGAATCTGAAAAACAATCCTTGGGAGAATCCATGGTTGGACGAACATATTCTTACCACTCAGGTGTATATTACTTTATCCACTTCACACACCCATGTAAGATTCTATTATTTTTACATTGTAAAATAGCAATGACATCTTTTCAGGAATAAAATGATAAGTACCAAATTTGTTTCACTTTATTATTTGACCTTTTTCAGGCACAAAGCTGAAACCAATCAGAATAAAAACAAAAGCGAAAAACACTTTTTGGAAGGATATCCTGCATCTACCAGATCACGGACATCACAACATTTGAAAATCATCACTTATAGGTCTACCAAGGTAAACTGACACATGTTTACAAACGCAAGGAGTCTAAATTAAATCATAACATGGGTGACAGATTATTCACCAACACAAAAATATTAGAGCTACATTAATTCATGGAATCTGTGCAAGGCAATACGTTTCATCTGTACAACCTATTTTTGGAAAATACATGTAGACAATATTGTTTTGGTTTTTTGACAGACCCCGAATGTGCCTCTTTACTTTGGTAGACCTATACTTCCCATACAAGATACAATACAGCCCTTCATACTACGGAGTGGTTTCTTGTTTGTGTCAAATGAATCTTTTAAGATTTGTCATTTTGTGAAAAATTCCTTTACACTGTATATGAACTCGTTAAGCAGAATTTACACACCAATGGGACTGCTATTTAACATTTCATAAGCTAATGCAAAAGATTTTTCAAGCACTTTTCCAGGACTTTTCATAAGGGATTTTCAAGCCATTTTCAGGTACTTTCAATGGGTATATTTAAGCTATCAAGACCTTGCAAGCAAAAGAAAGTGAAAAAGAAACATTGACAGCAAAGTTATTTCATATTCCAATGGCAGTCCTAAAACTACTGCACAGAGTTTAACTAAACCAGGGCTCGACATTAATGCTTGTCCGCTTGTCTAGGTGAAAATTAGCTCGGACAAGTAAATCTTTCTAAGTATTTGTCCGACAGGACAAGTTAATATAATCAGCAATACTTATAATTTGTTATTTCAAACCTTAGCTAAATTGATTTGTATCCATTTAATGTATTTAAAAGTGAAGTCTGAATTACTCAGATAAACATCGTGGTAGTTTTATCTTCCTATGCATAAACATAGATAGATGTTGACTTCGAGAAAATCATAATAAAGTAGATGCGAATGTAGAGTCATGAGGTCTTCCGAGAAATAATCACTTAAACACTTGTCTCCTACGAGAAATTAATAGCTTTTGAGGCTGCAGTGACCCCGATTTAATTACATATTTTACCTGAAACATGGGTTTGACAACTTATTGGTTTACGACTGATAAACAAAGTAAAACCGAATACTGCGTTCAAAGAAACAAAAGAAATAAAGAAAGACAAGTTGAAATTGAGAGCAGTTTTAAAACATTCTGCAATCAATCAATCTACCAAGATCACGCTTCCAATAATTAGAGTTTGTTTATTATAAGAGTGTAGATCTAATTATTTTGAAAAGTGGCAAGTATTAGACATTATCGTAGTGTGTGAATACACATATTTGTTTTGTTTTCTTTCTTTTTTTTTTTCTATTGGTAACATCGTTGTTGTTGCTTTTATTTTTCATCGTATAATGAATATACTCTAACCTAGTAGGCCAGATGTTTTTTTTTATTTTAATTTTTTCAACTTTTAGATTATTAATTTTTTTTTTGCAATCCTATGATTTTTTTTCTTTGTAAATTACCGACAAGTGGATTTGTGATTCACACAAGTTACTTTTGACATTACTTGTCCAACTGGACAAGTGGAAAGAATCCCTAATGTAGAGCCCTGCAAACTCTACAGGGATCCAGCAATACAGCATCAGAAAAATCCTTAACTCAAATTGTATTCTACCAGTCGAAGTGTCTGTATGACCAAGCCAATTTTCTTTAAATAACTTTCTTTAGTGATAAATAAACATTCAAGAATTACAGTTGACAAGCACTCTAATGATATAAATCAAGCATTTTGCATTAAGTTCAAGCACTTTTCCAGGGTATTTTTGTTTTTTAAGCACTTTTCAAGGTCTATGTGAACCCTGTGTAAGATTCACCAAATCTTAATTGATGACAATAAGGGAGAAGTATTGATAGTAATGCATCATGGTGGCACCAAACTGCCTGTGAACTAAAATTATGTTGATTTTAATAAGAGTACAAAACCACAAAGTGTATATAGACACATATATATCAAATTTATAAAAATAATGAACAAGTTAATGAATCAACCATATTTCTATAATTAGGCAACTGTTACTGGTCATTGTTGTATCTCTCAAGGATGAACCTTTATGAGTTTTACATGCATTTTATTTCCCTATACTTCAATACATTCACTGGAAAATAAATGATGACAGACATGACCCTTTCATGTACACCACTGGTGGTGGTCCAGCAGAAGAGTGTTCAACCCACATGCAGAAGGTGTGAGATTCAATCCCCAGTACCAGTTAATACCAAAGACTTTGAAATATAGTAGTGACTGTTCCTTCAGCAGGCACTTGAAGTGCAGGGTTTTCCCTTATGCATGATTTCTGCATCTCTGACGCATAAAATCTTTTCAGGACACAAAACATGAATATTAGTGAGTCCCTAGGGATGCACAAAAACTCAGAAATTTTTTTTTCGACCTGAGACTGAAAATGTGGGCCTTTGTTTTCATGTATTTTCATTGACTTGGGGACTCATAAATGTAACTAAGGACTCAGGAGTTTTGTTCTTGTGGGTCCCTGGGACTCATTAAAATAACATCCTCGGGAAAACCCTGCACCTGCCATACAAAGTGAAAGTCACATGTCTTATGGACGAGCTTTAAAACTCAGATTGTTATCACATTCCTTGATAGACATTCTATTCACAGAATATTTTCTTTGGTAAATTAAATCAATGCTTTTTTCCAAATGTGACACGGATTGCAAGAATTTATAATGTGTACACATGGCCACATGAGCATGCAAACACACACACACACACACACACACACACACACACACACACACACACACACACACACATTAACAAACAAACATTTACTGTTTTGATGATACATTCAAACAAAAAGAGGATTTTCATTGTAACAGATTATTGACCAAAATTTTAAATATTTTTAAAATAGATCAGGTGTAATATTATCTTATATAAAAAGTTCAAGGGAGATAACTTGCCAATAAACAAACATATAAATCGTCTTATCTGCTCTCATTACAGACAATGCAAAAGTTGAAACTTTTTACCTGTCTGGTGAAATGAAAATTTTCACCAGACAGATTTTTTTTCCCCAGACAAAAACTTTTTTCTTAAAAATATTAATTAAAAGCAAAAAAAACCGACATGTTATTATTTCACATGTTTTTTTACATGCACTTTTGGCAAACATTTGAAATCAAAACAAAATTCATTAATCTCATCTTTTGCATAATGAAATTTAAAACTACTTGATCCTTGAATAAATGTGTTTTACCTTGGCATGGGCAAACCTCCATTTTCTTTGGATTGGCCCCTCAGCATATTTGAGTTTTCATACATTCCATTTATTCAAATACAAAGATAAATTTAGGAGGTTTCAGGAGTCACTGACCTCTTAGCGAAGTTTTTGGGGTCAAAACTAAAGAGTCAAGAGTTTCACTATATCATTTGTAAATGTGAATACATGGCTTTTACAACCTGTAAATACTCGGCCAGTCAGGGTTTTTGTTGAAATGTCAAGTGCAAATTTTAAAGTCTTTTTATTTCCAAATCTAATGTTGTGTTCATTGTTATACATGTATATCGCTCGTCATGGTCTACTTCTTAAGTGCAGTCAGAGTTCAAGTTTAAAAGTAATTAGACCTAAGCTACATCTGTCTGTTTATTATTATTATTGGGTTTTTTTTGGGGGGGTGGCTGGGTGGGGGTGGTAACGTAGATTTAGAGATCGATTAGATTTTTAGATCTTCGTTCTTATCAGCCAGACATTTTTTACCATTGTAAAATTGTAACCTGAAAGACTCGTTTTAACTGTGAAAATATATTGGGAAAATAATTACTTAATCTGTAAAAATGTAAAAAAAAAATCACTGACATTTGAGGGTGCACAACAGTCAACACATTAAAAATCACTCAAATTCTATTCTGCCGAAGACTGAGGGATGAAAAAGAAACATGTGTCAAGATTATAAATAAATATCTAATTAAAATCTGAGGTCATTATAAGTTAAAAGTACAATTAATTTGCTGTAACACGAAACATTTCGAATTAATAAACTTATTCCGTATCAATACGCCATGCCGACCACTGAAATCATGCATCTACCATGAGGACATCAAAGCACATCACTGATTGCCTTTGGATCAGCATGCATGAATTAAACTTATAACTTGATCTTCATCTTCATTTATATTAACCAGGGGTGTAAAAATTTTCCAAGATCAACTCGCCCTGTCGGACTAGTAAGTTTCAAGGTTGACTTGCCCATATCCGACTTCCACTTGCCCTTAAAATTTTAGATTATTCATCTAAATGTATCTATTATGAGCCTATATATATATATATATATATATATATATATATATATATTTTCTGTTTATACATGTTCATGTTGTTTTTTTTTTTTTTTGTAAACTTTAAATTATCTTTTGTTACCTATTTGTTTTCAAATAAC
Organism: Atrina japonica; assembly: GCA_030159075.1. Classification (NCBI taxonomy): domain Eukaryota; kingdom Metazoa; phylum Mollusca; class Bivalvia; order Pterioida; family Pinnidae; genus Atrina; species Atrina japonica. The sequence goes on from BROG01000270.1 coordinate 879,252, forward strand.
AGAATTTTGTTCAAATCATTATATCAAAATGATAAAAAAAATAGTGTAAGTCATTGATTTACAGAAGAGTCCATTATTTTTATAGGGTTGATGAGTTAAATATACATGTATTTGATTTATATTCAAAATTTAATGTAATTTGTTTAAAAAGCTTAATTAAAATTTTTTAAAACTATAAGTAATAAGTGTTACAAGTCTCTTGTTATCAAACATGCCATTTTATGATAATGATAATTATATATCATTCTTGGTCAACAGAGTAACCAATATGATTGATACAAGTTATACAGTATTTAAATACCCCCTTTCATTTATATATGAATTAATTACTATGTGTGTATGAACACCAAGCCTAGAACATGCCCTTATCACGTACTATTGTTTACATCCTAACAATCTACCTATAGATAGTTCAAGGGTAATCATGTCCAGCACGTGCTATTACGTCACTGAGGTCGTGACCTCCCATGTTAAAGAATCAGAAGCTATTAGGCTTGTCCCATATTGAAATTGCATGGAACCCTTTGCCAAGTTGAAAGTAACATAACTGTCGGTAAATCAATTGAGTTTGAGAGTAAATAACTTGTATTAAAATGTTTCATCTGTGATAAAGACAAATTAAATCTTTCACAACACAAATGTGAGAGGGAAACGGTACATCGTTTTTGTGTAAATCTACGATAAATATTTTGAACAGATGCAGTTGAATTAGACTACTGAATTTGAGAAGACTTTGTGTTTAATCACTTAAGTCTATTTATCTTTTAACCATGGCATTAAATATTATAGATTTTCATTGGTCCATATAGAGGATAAGTGTAGTACAAAAGTTGAAATGATCAATGTGTTCTCAATAATTACAACTCGCCCATTCGGACTAGTTTCTGGTGAAATCAACTCGCCCAGTTAAATTTTTACTCACCATGATGAGTGGGCGAGTGGAATTTTACACCCCTGTTAACTATCAGTTGTGGTAAAAAAACAGGTCATCCCATTAAATGCTTTGTTTATTTAGTGGCGGACAGGTGAGATTGAATCACCTGAAACTGACCGCCTGTCAAAAAACGTGTGCAATTAAACCGCACATTTTCATTGGTCAATCCTATTACACATATCCCTGACAAACTTCAGACTGACTCTTCAGAAATCAGCTCGTAAAAATGATAAATCAGATCATAGAGGAATTTCAGGGTCAAATGAATAGACCTAAATCTACTTTCGTTTTCCTTTAAATTTAATCTTATTCTTAAAATCTCTAATCAACAGTAGGGACATGTGACAATGTGTACATAGGTGTACATTTACTTGGCAATTAATCAGGTTGAGAGAATTTTATGTGTTCCTTTTTGTCACAACCAATCTTTATCTTGTTACAATTCATATACTATGAAAATTTGATTTTATAATACATTTAGGTCACTGGACAAATTGTCTGATATCCAGAGTTTTTTCAGCGGCCAGATTCGAATTTAGCCGGCTATAGCCGATGGTCCGGTGACATATTTGCATTGTCTGTCATTACAAAGAACATACCCTTCTTGCTGCTTTACTTCCAATATCCTCATAGTACTCATTTTTCTGGATTAATTTTTCATGTAGTTGTTGATTCTGCAAAAACAATTTAATCATTGAAACAAAAACAAAAATTTGCAGAGCAGATATCATATATTAGCTAAAACTCAATTTCACCAAGCAGTTTAAAATTTTCTTTATTTTCAAACTGATGTCAAACATCCATTTTTTGTTGTTTTTTTTTTTATTGAACAATGTTTCACCCACAGTCAACAATTTTTCAGTTATATGGTGGTGTTCAGTTTAGATAATCCTTTAAAGAAACCCTTTTTTTGAGAGACCACCTGTCTTGAAAGACCACATTTAAGTGGCAGATTTGGTGGCCTCTAAAGACAGGTGCCACTGTACTTGTGAGAATTCTTTAGCAATATTTGACTGTCCTAGCTCTCATGCCTTAACTGATATGGGGCTAAATGCAAAACCTTAACACAATTGTTGAAGCTGCTACTGATGGACAAGAGTACCGCAAACGGTGCCAGATACCAAATACAATCATTATCACAAATTTTAGTCTTGGATACATTTTCTTGATTTTGGTTACCATCATAAATGATGAAGTTAAATTCTCAACAAAAATGTATGATTTTACAGAAAGTAAAACGATGTAGGAAAGACTATATAACTTTGATGCTAAGAGTAGTGCTTAACACAAACCTAACACTGATTCTATAATTCATCTAACTTGAATCTTTTGTTTTGTAATCTACTGATGTTTTCCATGTAGTAACAGTGTAAACAATACATGTGTATTACCTTCATTTTCAAAGTCATAATTTCATTTTGGATACCAGAATCAGAGGACATTTGTGTCTTGTCAGAGCTGAAATGAGTGGCTGCTTTTAGTTGGCTCTTTAGATTCGCTTTTTCATGTTTTAACTGCTTAGCATCCCGCTGCAAACTTGAAACTTCCATTCTCAATTCCTGTAATACATAAAAGTTATTCAATGTATAACAAATTGATCAGCTTTTCTCCCTTTGTTCACAGACTTTTCCTTCATTTTAACGGGAAATGATTTCCTTGTCAACGCCAAGGGTATTGACAAGCTACACCTGCTATGACGTCACAATACAATTTATGATGTAGGGTGTCTGTGGCGTCTAAAATGCAGTGTATATTGACAGATGTTATTTGCGTAAATCTACATATACATGTATTCAAAACATGGGAGAAAAATAATCAACCCCTACCTTGAGGGTATGACAAAGGAATCTCAATCCTTGGGATAAGATTCTTGAATAACAATTCAAGAATCTTACCCTCAAATTGAGATTCCTTTGTTATACCCTCAAGGTAGGGGTTGATTCTATTAATCAGTTTTATAACATAATTTAGGAGACGGATTTATATAAGTTGCCAAACTTGTTTCCGAATCCTATTGTTATTATTACTGTTCACCTGTTACATGTTATATTGATTTGAAGCAATAAAATAGAGTTTAAACTAACATAATTTAAGGGCAAGTGACGAGTTTCTACCTTCGCTCTATCAGTTACAGGGATTTTTCAAGCTCATTTGGGAATGAGGCCCAGGCCTTTTTAATTGGGAATTTTATCAACATTTTAATGAAATTAGGAAATCTAAAAATACACAAAACTATTTGAAAATACAAGAATCTCTTAAAATTCACCGTCATATGACTGCAATTGGGAAATTCTGACCGCAAATTAGGAAAAAATGCTTTTTTTGTACTTATTTGTCTTATTTTGGCCCCCTAAGGCAAAATGGAAAATCCCAGAATTATAATCTACCAAGGGCAATACTATCAAGTACCGTATTTTATGGCCTATAGGTTGGTATTTTTTTTTCTCCAAAGAAGTGACATCGACCTATTCACCACATCGACTTATCTTAGTCAAATATTTAACTTGTATCTGCATTTCCCCATGTTAACATCATATTTCAACATTCTTCATAGGATATTCTAGGGACCTACTCCAAACACCCATTTGCATTTACACTTAATAGAACTATTAAATGTGACCTTGTGTGTGTGTAATGCACTGTGTTCATAATCAAGTGACAAAATAATGATCTTTCAAGTTACAATATCATTGGGATTCAAGACTGTGTCAGAAACTGCATTATAAAAATACATCGTTTACATTATATTTATACTGTACAGTTGATACTTTTGAACGATTCCCTTATCTCGGCACCCGGCTGTGAAGTTGAAGTCTTCAATCAGACTTTCAGGACACTACAAGCTGTGTTCACTGGAACATGACCTTCAACTGATAAGGATCGTGTGGCAGTCTTTGAAGTTTGGAAAGTTTTGGAAAAAGTGTTACATAAATTAACTGACACTCAACCCTGAGTATTTAATTGTTTGACAATTGCAGCTACATAATATCTTAGGCCAATGTAAGGATAAGACAAGGACTGAGGTCACTTGTGTTAACCGCATAAAGAATTTAATGATGATTTGACAGGTAACATAATAGTGATGTATGTATACCTAATCAGTACACATGAGTAATGTAAGTGATGTTAAGTACGATAAAATGCAACTTGTAAGCTTTTTAATCACAGTCCTATCTAATAATGTACAGTAAAATATTACTATGATTATTTGGTACCATCATTTTAGCACCAGTTATTAAACATAAACGATGCATTTTTGTGTTCTCCCATTCATGTTTCCATCTCTACCGACATCGACCTGTCTTCCACTTCGACCTATCTAATACTTAAACCCGGATTTTTGCCAAATATCGGCCATTCAACTTATCCCCCCACATCGACCTATAGGCCATAAAATACGGTAATACAATCATGTTTGTTGAAGGTCATCACAACAATATTTACATTTTATATATTTCCACTCAAAATCAAGGAGGAAATATTATTAAAATTATATTATGTACAAAATATATTTAAAATGGAAATGTGTTTCTACACAAAAGGATTTTCAACATAAATTCTGAATCAAGGGTAAAACAAAAATTGTGAAAATATGCAACATTCTAACTAAAACAGGAAAACTTAATGAGAGACATTTGTGTGAAAATACTTAAATTATTTTGAAATTCCAAAATGGGAATTTTTGCATATTTTGGGGGGGAAATACAAGCCAAATTGTTATTGGGAATGGACTGGACTCAAAAATAGCCAAGGAAAATTTCTGACAAAGTGAAGGAGTGTGAATTATTTTACAGTTTGTCTGACCTCAGCCATATCATCCTGTCTTGACAGTGCTTCACATTTGGTCTTTAGTGCATTTTCTAGCTCCTTTATTTGTTGAAGTGTACCGGAATGTTGTTCCCTGACCCTGTCCAATTCTGCCTGTAGGCGATTTTCTAAGCACTCTGACTGAACCAACTGTTTTGATATCTCCTCACTGAAGCAAAATAAACATCACATACTAACGATATTGGCAAGTTGAAATAGTGATGACTGGCAAAAGAGAAACTCTTGTGAAATCCATGTTCATTACAAAAGAATATGTGTACCGAGACATGAATTACTTTTAAACTTGAAGGTATCCATTGTACAAATGAGTTTATTTAATATTAAAGCCTCCATCGTGATCTCGGTACATTCCAGAATTTGTAAATTTCATAGAAAAATCATAAAATTGTATTTTCTTTCGAAGAATTTTATATTTAATATCAATTCATTACTGAATAATTTTCATAAAGGAATCTACAAGCAATTACAACAAATATGTATCTATGTTTTTCATGTTTTATGATATAAAGATTAACTCGAAGATTAGTCTTAAAAAGTAATCCAAAATGACAACTTTGATGTACAAGAGTTATTCCTCCATTTGATCCCTGAAAACCTTAAATCTGTGCAAGGGACATAACTATCATAGAATAAAATCATAATAGTACCTTACCAGGGATAAAATTTTAACATTTATATAATGGATATCGTACCTTAGTTACTTCTGAAACATTTGTACACCAATCTCCAAGGTGAGAGCAATACGTTTTTCATATTACATTAGACCAAAGTAAAACTTTTGATTTTTAAGTACACTGATCAAGCTGACATAAACTTACTTTGTATCTTTAAGATCAGAAATGGACAACCTTGATGCTTTGTCTAAAATGTAAGCTAGTCGAATGATTTCTGTGAAACTTATCACGAGAGCTTCAAGCTGATCAACAAGCGACCATTCGTCTTCCGTTTTCTCACAATCATCACTAGCCTCTGCATCGCAGTCTGGTTTTAATGGACCAAGGCGAGGTTGTATTCCCGTCCCTCTCACAGAGGCAAAAGCACTTGACTCGCGGATCTCAACACCAGAACCTGTCGTTACTGTGTTAGGTTCAGGAGTGTCACTGTTTACAAATGCTTGTGTAGAAGTCTTAAATTGCAGGTCATCTTGGTAATTTCCATCTGATTTAGTAACTCTTAAATCTATGGCTTCAGTTTCAGTACCTAATTTACAATCAGTGTTTTCTATTTCTCTCCCACAAGAGTAGTATTCATCACCTGTAACCTGTGATGAAACAGAGTTACTTTCTAGCGAATTTGTCTCTCTATTTCCTGGCTTAGACACATGTTCCTGATCACCCACATCTTGGACGGCTTGCAATATTTCTGATAAGAATGAACTGGGCAAAGACCTGGATTTATCATCAGACTCAATGTGTTTGATTTCTGCTTTAGTGTTCAGTTCTGCAGCTGATAATTCACCGTCCATCTACAAAAATAATTTCAATTAATGAGATGTTTTTTAAAAAGTTTAAATCTGTATCTGTAAATCACTGCATTACAATTTTTTCAACAAAAATCAGAATGTTTGTAAAACATGTGTTTATAGAATGGTGTGACCAAACTACCTGTAGCTGTATAGAAGCTAATATAGGTCTGCAACCATAAAGTGGCACAGTTGGGTCTCTGTCAAAAATCAAAACAATATGGCCTATTTTAAAAAAGAAGACAGGAGTAAACAGCTGGTAAAACGTTTTGCCGTCATCTGATTGCATACATAACTACTAGAGCTCCTAATATTTTTGCATCCAAAATTGGTCTTTCACTGCTGTTATGATTTGATTTAGACTTGATGTGTTTGTAAAATGTGTCAATTTGTCTTGGTTGAACTATACACAATGTATCATTCCAATCACTTATGTAAGAACATCAAATGATAAAATGACCTCATATATATGACTGTTCTCAAAAGATTTAATAGCAAATTTGAAGTTTTCTTCATAAGTTAGATTTTTATTGTATTTTGAAATTCAAACACAAAATTATTTTGTTTCAATTCAGTTTCACTTGACAGACTTCTATGAGATCAAAATAAATTATTTCTGCACTCACGTTTAAAAATAAAAGGAAATCTCTGAAAAATTAAGGTTAATTTTACAAAAAAATATATCTTATCAGCAAAGTACTTTTTCAGTTCAAACTTAAAACTTTCTGTAAACTTTTCTTTGAACAAAAATAAAAAACATTTTATTTATATAGCAACTTAAATGTGTAATAAGACTCACAAGGTATAGAATAAGGGAATGTAATAAATACAAAATCACACAAATGTTTCCATCTGTATCATCAGACTGCACTTGATCGTTATAGTGGATGGATCTCAAGCTACACTCTCATTGAATCCATCCACTACAGCGATCATGTGCAGTCGAATGATACGGATAGAAACCTATGTGTAGTTTTGTATACATATTGTGTACCATAAGATTCACAAGCTATATTTACCAAATTACACGACAAATGGTGACAAATGGTAAAGCAATGATATTGTGTACCATGGTCAACTTAGATATTTGTACACAAAGATAGATACCTCTAACATTTCTTTTCCAGACATACTCTGGATACCAACTTTTTCCCGTAATCCCATGAGAACTTGACTCATTTTGTCTCTGAGATCCTCAATACAAAATCTCGATTGACACAGCTCATCCTCCTGAGCCGACAAAAGTCTTGCAGCATGTTCTTTGGTAGCTGACAGTTCCTCCTGTGTGTAGTTTAATGTCTCCCTATCCAAATAAAAACCAAAACCTTTAACAATATCAATGAGTACAATACATATGATTTACCAGTTAAAGTCATGTGGTCTATCATAAAATTTCCTAAAACTTAGCAGTAGTTTTTATTATTTTTTTTTTGTAATAATTTTTTTTGTGAAAATATTTCACAAATAAAATTTGCATCCTCAATTAAATCATTTACCCCTAAAGACACATTTGGACTAGTCTAAATCATTCACACACAGAAGATTCCATTGTTTTTTCAGAGGTTGATGAGTTAAGAAGGAAAGGGGTTAAAAAGAGATATACCACTGAATATGCTTTGTGGGTTTCTTATATGATTGATAGAAAATCTATGTAACAAGACATCAAATTACAAGCTTTTTGGGGAGCTGTTGTGGCTCCATGGTAGAGTGCTCGATTTGCGACTGGAGGGTTTGCGGGTTTGAGCCTTGGCAGAAGCTGCTGGCTTTTCCTGTCCTTCGGATGAGACAATAAATACTGAGGTCCCGAGTCACAGTAGGTGTCGGCACGTTAAATAACCCTCACTGCTCAATGGCCGCAAGTGCCGAGCATAGGCCAAAATTTGAAGAGCTTCATCAGCATTTGGTGATGTCTCCATATGAGTGAAAAATTCTTGAGTGGGACTTTAAACAACAATACAACTACCACAAGCTTTTTGGTTTTTTGCTGATGTAATTATGTTCAACTCATCAAGAAATTACAAAAAAAAAGCAACAGTTTACAGGAAAATAAAATGAGAATCCATCTAAAAAAATCTATAACAGTCACAGTACAAGTTAGTAAAGTATCAAACCTTTTGCTGAAAGTGGAAACGACATAAACTGTATTAATTAATCATTTCACAGAAATAGCACAGCATGCAGATGGGCCAAAGGCCCATTCCCATGAAGAAAACTTAATTAGAAATGACCTGAAATGCAATACTACTACTACTGTCTCATTTATTTTCTCAAATAACAATGTAAAAGTCATTACTTAGAAAAGCATCAACCAGGAGGTACTAAACTACTATACTAGCAAACGTTTTACAGACTAAGACAAGAATCATGGTTTAGATATGCACTGAGATGAAGCAAGACTACTGTTTAGATAACTGTCTTTGTGACTAAGTTTGTTGTGGTGAATTGCTAGTGTCGTTCCTTGAATCTGACCATAAAGAACATCTAGTTTGCTGCTTCATGAAATATTAGCTACTGTTACAAGTACAATATCACACCAAGACTTGTCATAAAATAAACTTTGAAATATATCTACTTTTACCTGTGCTCCCTCTGTGTCTAAATCATATTACCTTGATATATAACATATGGTATACTTTAACATTACAAAGTTTCTCAAGGAAGAATGAATCTACATGTTTATACTTAATCTGAAATATACAAAAATTTTAAATACTTCCTAATCATGTAAATAGTAATCATATACAAAGATAAGAAACCACAAAAGCTGGTATGACAGATTTGAGAAGCATTGTAA